>JAPQNM010000002.1:22036912-22086912 GCA_029783475.1 Metacarcinus magister | reverse complement strand
ACACACACACACACACACACACACACACACACACACACACACACACACACACACACGCACACAGGTGGTGCAGGTGATTCGGGTGTGCATCAGCTTAGGTGATCAGCGCAGGACACGACAGGGAGGACAAGGGGACGATTTTCCTTTTAACTTTTGTGTCAATATAAAACTTACCGGAGCAGTAGTTTCCAGCCCTTGTCCCTTTTAGTCAGTTTTTTGTTTGTTTGTTTGCTTTACAACTTGCTGGACTCCAAGGTCACAACTCTCGGAGCAGCGTCCCGTGCCTGCCTTCCGCTATGTGAACACACTCTGCACCGTGAAAGGAGACCAGCTCAAATATCTCCACTTGAACACCGAATCGAACCCCCGACCTCTCAGGTGTGCAGTGAGCTGAGCGTGCAGTGACCACAACGCCAACACATTGCTATTTATGGCCTATAATAATCACATTTTTTCTCCGTTCTTTCATATCTTTTTTCTGCGTTACTTTTTTCCCCTCTGAACTAGATAACTTTATTCAGCTCTTTCCTGGAAGTTTGTTTGTGTATGTAAGGGGATTTCCTACTTGTACAAAATGTTACTATTAGTCGTAATTAGTATTATTAACTTCAGGAGTAATAGTAGGGATAGTAGTAGTAGTAGTAGTAGTAGTAGTAGTAGTAGTAGTAGTAGTAGTAGTAAGCACGGAAGGCAAATGAAAGAAACAAGCAACAACTGGTCCCCTTAAACGAAGGTGTGCAATGAAGACTACACCGATAAGCATACCTTTTTTTTCTCTTTTTTTTTCTTTTTTTTTCTCTCTCGTGTGTGTGTGTGTGTGTGTGTGTGTGTGTGTGTGTGTGTGTGTGTGTGTGTGTGTGTGTGTGTGTGTGTGTGTGTGTGTGTGTTTATAAAAAGTTATTCGCATCCAGAAATACTGTTTCTAATTTTGTTGTGTTGAAATGTTACGTATCGTGTTCAGTGTCCAGGCCTCGTTTACCATCTGTGAGATATGGATAGGCGGGGTGAAATGTCGACACTTAGGGGAGATTAAGCTTACATATCTATAATGTTTTTCTATATATGACAGAAAGCGAGGGGAAGAATTATTTCGCCATTTGTTATCATCTTGTAGATAAGGAAGGCGAAGGGGGAACTACACCCTACGTCTGTGTCTGCCTCACCACCACGTGACTTTGGGAGACCTCGTTTTCCCTTATAATAGGGCCAGGCTGAAGGCATGTGTGTGTATGGCAAGGTATGTGTGCGTGTATATCGTTAGGACAGCATCAACGTTATACTGTGCCTGACGGGATAACAATGAACCATAATAATTCAACTCGAAAACTCTGGTCTTATATTACGACATTAAGCAAAGTGTGATGAAGGAAGAGAAGAAACACGATAAAACTGTTGGCAATAAACAATTTTTGATATAATATCTCGCTCAGTTTACTGAAATGGCAAGAGGTACCATGTTTTCAGTGGTGTTTGTTTCCATTTTTTTACGTATATATATTTCTCTGTATCATAGTTTTTATATGCGCATCGGGGAAGCAGAATGTTCGAGCATGGGCTCAGGCTGTACCAACATGAATTATAATGGTGTTGCTCCTGTTCCTCCTTCAGCACCAGGAGTGTTATGGCCCTAGCAATGGGAACAGTTGCCTGGTCATGTAAAGACAGACACACACACACACACACACACACACACACACACACACACACACTTCGACTGAAACACCAATTGTTTTATAACAAATACCAACCCTGGCTTGGCTGACACCATAAGATTTAATTTTAAGAACATTTATCACGACGTGTTGACCAGTCACTGCAGGCACATCTATGAAGCTAATTATACATCATTAAATATTAATAACACAAAAACTGATGCAATCTTACGGCCAAGAACTATTAATAAGGAGTAAAAACATGAAATATAGCACTAGACTGACCTATGATGAAAAAAAAAGGTTTGATGAATATGGTTTGTGTTTCTACAAGTCTACAATAAGAGTGAAGCCCATGTAGTATTGTCACCTGTCTTCTATGCCGTCTGTACAAGGAAATGAGACTGTGAGTATGTCCTGAACACAACCGATAAAAGCAAGCGGGGAAAAAAATTATGTGCGAAAGGCTACACTCTACTCGTGCTCGTCGCTGTTTCCTTGGCGATTAAGTTACGTTGTGTTCATCCAAGGTGCTCATACATTATTTCCTTGCGTGTGTCTGGAAAATTCTTACCTTTGCACTCAGAACCAACTGGGATATACCGGCTGCTACAACTAAATATTTCAAGGTTACCCAAGTATTTATAGCGTCCCTTTAACCTAACCATACTAAGTAATGGAAGAGTTAAGTTATTCACCGTCTGGCCAGTAAAGGAATCGAAACCAAATACTCAATTCTATTTAAAAACAAATTACATAAAACTGCGAGGGATACAAGGCACTGCAGATATAATAAGCTGATTGTGACTGACAGTGATAGGAGTGGTATTACTTTTCACTGAAACACTCAGAGGATGCGACGTTAAATAGTTTGAATTCCAAAACAAAAATTATAATCCCTAGAGGAAAAAAATAAATAAAAAACATGAGTGTCTCCGCCCCGACACACACGCAGTGGAACAACAAATACAACGAGAAAATAAGAACATAGAACGAACATAAAAAAATAAATAAATTGCTAATGGACAAAGCTGAAGGCAAATAATATACAAAAAAAAAAGTGAGAAAAACATGTAAAAAAAAAAAATAATAAAATAAAAACGACAAACATGTGAAACGAAATAAACACAATTTAACATTCCCAACACAGTTTTTCAACACATTCTTGCGCAACAGAACATTAACTTAACTGTCCCCAGAAAATACCTAAGGGACGAATAATACCAACGAGTGTTCCTTGTGCCAATTACAGATGTAGGCGTCCGCAGGGAGGGTAAGGCAGAGGCACCAGTGACCTACTTGTTACATTGTTTCATTGATGAGTCTCCTTCCCTTGTGAGGCCCAGCAAACCTCCACCACCTTGCCTTTCTGTGCTCGCTGTCTCAAGGGAACGGGTGGCAGGGGCATAGTGTATGTGTGTGTATGTGTGTGTGTGTGTGTGTGTGTGTGTGTGTGTGTGTGTGTGTGTGTGTGTGTGTGTGTGTGTGTGTGTGTGTGTGTGTGTGTGTGTGTGTGTGTATTTGGAGGCTTTGGGAGAGTAACAGTCGTGCCGTTAATGCTTACAGTGTCAATAACTTGGCACAGAGGCCACCCTAACTGTTGCGCACCACCACCACCATTACCAAACCACCAAGACTGCTGCTACAACACCACACCATCCACAGTCATAACCCCTTCACCACACACACATACATTCACATACATACTCCAGTCGGCAGCTCATGCATGTTTTAAAGACTTTAATTCCCACCGTGAAAATAAGCTGCATTTTATTTATAGTGTGTAAAACGCTGTCCACCATCTCGAAGGCAGGTGACAGGTAATATGCTCACCTGCTTTTTACACCTGCTTCAGAAAGAGAAAATACTATGTTAAATGTGTCAGATTCTTTTCTATGGGTAAACTATTTTTAAACAGCTTCATAAAAGAGTATTTCTATTATACAATATATTTCACTCAAAAGGTGTGTCTCTTCCTTTCATCTTCATGCAATGTGAATAAGAAATAGGAAGCAGCTGAGTGTGTGAATTAAATATTGGTGTGTGTGGGTGTGTGGTGTGGTGTGGTGTGGTGTGTGGGTGTGTGGTGTGGGTGTGTGGTGTGTGGGTGTGTGTGGTGTGGTGTGTGGGTGTGTGGTGTGTGGGTGTGTGGTGTGTGGGAGGTGTGGTGCGGCTCAGGTAGTCAAAGGTGTGGAGAGTGGGAGAGCATCTCACTCTACCTTCTTCACTACTGTTGCTTTGTTGTTGTCACCTACATCTACACCGTTACAATCTCCTTTACCACCACAATCTTCTTACATTTTCTCCTCCTTCTCCTTTTTCCTCAGCACGGCAATCTTCTTCTCTCTTCTTCTTCTTCTTCTTCTTCTTCTTGTCTTTCTCAAACTATCTAGCCTCACATCCTCTCTTCCTCCTTCCTCTTACCCTTACTCACAAGCATCACACACCATTGTTATTTCATGCGACCGAGGCACGCCAGGCTACACCTCAGTAAACAAGCACAAACAGGTACAAACAAACCAACAGTGCCACACAATACCGGCTCCCCTCCTGCCCTGTGCTCTTGTCCACCACGGAATAACACGTCACAAGGACACCGCAGCCTTTCATCCATCTTCCATCCACCACAAAGACAACAGGAGCAGCAGCCTGGCCAACCACTACCCTGCCAAGTGATCTTAAGGCGGTCTAAACACTCCTCGCTAAACTCAATTAATTAACTTGGTTTCGGATACGGTCTAGTCAGGTGTACGTGATTCTTATGATTAAAAGAGAATTATATGTATTAATTTTGCATAAACTTTAAGATAAATAAATAAATCTTTTTCTGGTGTTCGTTGTCTTGCTGCTGTCCCCTGCGAGGCATTAAGTCAACTAACTAGTGGTCATTAACATAAAATCACATCAAATGAAGGCAGTAACTTACACAGATGCATTGTACCGCGTCACATTCCAGCTTCATGTCTTCAATGTTTGCACACTCGGTACACGGACTCGACCTGACCCTTCAACATGAATGCATAAAAAAATAATCTCCTTTAAGCTCTGCACATTAAGCAATCATAAACCCTTACGCGTTAAAACACTGGAATAATATAATAAAAAGTTTAGCGCTACAGGACAAGTACGAGACGATAATCCAGCGTCTCACACCTGACTATTTCAAGACATGGTCAGACGCAATAGAACTTGATGTCAGTGTCTATAGGAAGGTCAATTAGTTAGGAATTTACTGCACGTTTATGTCACTGCGCTGAAGCCTAATGGCGTAGCATACTGTCAGAACAACGGGGGCGCTGTTTCAACTCTTGCATCATTCACACCTGCTACCGTCCGTCACCAAGGCGACTCAAAGCAAGGCACACCATAGGAAGGGAATTGGTCGATGCACACTCGGACGTACCAACAAAAAACAGCATCACAGTAAGACACAAACCCGAGGCTCCATGCACTACTATCGCCTCCACACCACACCTCACAGCAACACCCCAACCATCTGAAACACAAACTTACCACAAACAATACATTCTCCACCTGCCGTCACTTCAAGGTAGAAATTGGAAGCATGCAGATACTGGGATGCACAAGTCAACAAACAACACCTCATAACTATTCTATTGTACCGTTATATTTACCAGCTGCTGTTTTCTTGGATACATTTTAAGGAACACCTCCAAAGCAGCATCCGAACAAAACCACAATGATAAATGTTCCTGTTACGTGTGAGTGGAACAAGCCAGAGCCAAACACTCGCAGCACTACCTCTCAGCCTTAATGATATTTTAATTACCGCATTAAATATTCCTGTACAACCACACACCCAGTAGCCGCCGACACGCTTGGGATTCATACTAGAATTCTGCGAGACAACACCACACCGCGCCAGCTTGTGAAGGAGGAAAATGCATGTACATACGTTGTGAACAAATTTACAAGTGAAGAACATAATTACGTAAAGATGTCAGAAGAAAGGAGGGAAAGGAGCGTCATTCTTTGAAATACATTACCATACCAAATGAGATGTTAAGGTGCGCATTTATCACTATCTAAAAGAGAGAGAACGACAGAGAGAGAGAGAGAGAGAGAGAGAGAGAGAGAGAGAGAGAGAGAGAGAGAGAGAGAGAGAGAGAGAGAGAGAGAGAGAGAGAGAGAGAGAGAGAGAGAGAGAGAGAGATTGAACAGTGAGTGGGAACAATGAGAATATGAGCAAAAAAATGAATACAAAGAATACATTAATATAAACGACGAAGGAAATTGAATTATAAATATTATAAAAACAAACTTAATCACCATAAACTCCGACCGACACAATCACTCTTCCAATATTTGTATCCTGAAAACGAATAAAAAAAGTTTAAAACACAATACATCACCGGCAACGAGCAGTATTAAACTTGATCTTCATGTAGGAGACACACTCATCAATTTGACTCTAACCTAGTATCCTATCAACAATAAGTGAGTGACCTGTGATGCATTTAACACTTCATTGCCTTCATCATCATACGCTGGGCTGCCAAAAAAGGTGCTTCATGTGCTTCACTAAAGGTTCATCAAAAGGTCTTCCTCCCACTTTGGAAAATCAGCCGAAGCAGCAACGCACAGAAAAAAAAGACAATGTTTGCCTACGAAAGTAAAGGGAAAATCCATTAAAAGTTGATAACGAACGCCTGGAGGATGGATGGCTGGATGGCTGAGTGGATGGAGGAGGAGAGAATGAAGGAGAGGGAGGGAGAGGGAGGAGGAGGAGGAGGAGGAGGACAAAAAAGAGGCAGCAGGCGAAGGGGAAGGAAAAAAATGTACGAGATTAAAACATAAGAACACAAAGGAAGAGCAAAAAGTAGCAGAGCTGTTAGATCTCACGAGGCTGTTGGTGATAAACTATTCTAAACTATTTCAAGTGGGAGACCTTATATGATAAAGGTGAAGGCTCCTCTTCCTTCTCCTCCTCCTCCTCCTCCTCCTCCTCCTCCTCCTCCTCCTCCTACTCGCACTCAGCCTCCTCTAACTGGGGCTAACAGGAGGAGGAAGAGGAAAAGCGAGGAAGAGTATAAAAATGTAGGAAAGAAGAGAAGTGACAGTATCTGGAGAAGGAAGAAAGAGAAGGAAGGGAGGGGAGAAGAGAAGAAAAATAGAGGAAAAAGATGATAAAAAATTAAGAGAAAAAGGAGACGCAGGAAGGAGGAGGAGGAGGAGGAGGAGGAGGAGGAGGAAGAGGAGCACACACAGGAGAAACAAATAACAAAAATAGAGATACCAGAGGAGTAGGAGGATGAAAGATAGAAAAAAGGAGTAACAGGAAAGGAAAAAACATTGAAGAAGCGCAATATGACAAACTGAAACTAAAACTAAAACTGAAACTGAAACTGAAACTGAAACTGAGCTGCAACACTAGTATGAGGAGAAGAGAACCACACACTTTTAGGACAAAACAACCACTTTAAACCAAACAACCCATTAAGTATTGCCTAAAATGATTCACCATACACACTTAAAATTCTCCAATGGGAAAGGAGGAAAAAATGGGTTCAACGCTCGGATTTACTTCTTTGGTAAACTGGAATGACTTATAAGAATAAATTACTACATAAAAATAAAGAAAAACTCAATTGCTATATTTAACAGAGGTGTTTTTTATATTTTTTCCCTATAACAAGACCCTGACGATCTTAAACATTTCATATATACGTTGCCAGCTGGATAATAAAAAAAGCAATTGACCTTCACATAAATTGATGAAATGGCTGTTTAACATAATGCCTCCCAGACCTTCCCTACTTTCCATAACCTCTGCTACTTTACGCACATCGCCGACACCCAACCTACGATATCTTATGGAAAGAAGTATTGATTGACGCAACTTTACACTCCAATGATGGCGAACACAGTTGACAGGGAACGTATTTTTCACTCATAAACAACGCAGCTTACTGGTAAGTGTCAAAAGCGTGGACTCGCTTCCCTCATTCTACCTACTTGTTTACGAAAAATAGGATGGAAATCAATAAACACAAAGGGATATGACGAGGTAAATGTCAAAAAACAAAAGAAATTAATCTATTTGTATACGAAAAATGGGTTAATTATTAGTTAACACAAAGAAATGAGAAGAAAACAAAAGGTTAATGACATAAAAACACCACAGGCAAAAAAAGAGTTGAGTTTCGCTCTTCGTATTGTTAGGTTGTCAATGCCTTTGGTTCGTATTGACGCGTGACTCCCAGAGTTCAAGTGTTTACCTGTGACACGTGCCTTATATACCTGTTTTCCCCTGCCTTGTTATACGTACACAACCTTCCTTGCTTCCCACACACTACTCATTATATGCCTTAGGAGCTGCACCTCATTATAGTCTCGCATTCTGGTGGGAGCAAGATGGATTGTGTTTCGTTTGTTTCAAAGTAAATGACAAAGTTAACACAAGGTTGTCATAATGAGAAACTGATATATATGAAGGAAAT
The DNA here is from genome assembly GCA_029783475.1 of Metacarcinus magister. NCBI lineage: Eukaryota > Metazoa > Arthropoda > Malacostraca > Decapoda > Cancridae > Metacarcinus > Metacarcinus magister. The sequence goes on along the minus strand of JAPQNM010000002.1, from coordinate 22,078,799 downwards.
ATGTCACAATAACCACCACCACCAACAACAACAACAATGATAATAACAATATGAATAGTGACAGCAATATTCATACAACTTAATATCCTTTCCCCTATACATATACAGAAACACATAGACAAGAGAAGCAGAACAAGAAAAGTATATAAGCTGAAACTAAATAAAAGGAATAGAATCCTAACAATACAGCATTCGTACTGTCTTATTGTTGATGTGTATAAAGTGAAAAGGTCACCGCCAGAGGGGATTTAGCAGCCTCATTATTCCTTTGTTTCTTTAGTGACCTTTAACAAGAAGGGTGATGATTGATGATGATGATGATGATTGATTGATGAAGATGATGATAAATAATAATGATAATAATGGTGGTAGTAGTAGTAGTATTAATAATAATGATGATAATAATAATAATGATAATGATAATAATAATAATAATAATAATAATAATAATAATAACAACAACAACAATACCATATTAAACAAAACAAAAAAACTTTCTCTCCCACGCAAATAAAAGGCGTCAAGCAACACAAAAGCACAAACAAAACATTAATCAAGACTAAAAATATATAGCGAAAAATATAAAACAATATTTCCTTCACATCCGTAGTCATCCCGGAATTACTATTTTTAACTCTTATTCTCTCTTTATTATTAACGACATTCCAGTGTCACTCACCTTCCCACATATCACCTTATTCTTTTTTGTTTATTATTATTGACACTCACTATTTTAACGTTATTTTAATATCCCGAAACAAGGCACCAGCAGGGTTTACAGTGTTTACAGCTTCAGCTACACACGCGCACACACACACACACACACACACACACACACACACACACACACACACACACACACACACACACACACACACACACACACACACACACACACACACACACACACACACACACACACACACACACAAGCAAACACACACACACACACACACACACACACACACACACACACACACACACACACACACATACACACACACATACACACACATATACACAAGCACACACACACACACCTGAAAGTCTAGCTCTCTGTAACCCATTCCTTTGTACAATCTTTTATATTTAGTTCTTAGTCTTGCACTCATTCTTTCCTCCTCCAGTCCTTTGACATGTCCACACCCTTAATTAAGTACCCCTGTTCCGGCTCTTTCAATACTCTACACTTTTTCTTTCTCGAACTGTATTTTTTCTCACTGCGTCAAATCACTTTTAGCCAAAAACGTCATCAAACAAGTGGGTTTTCTGTATATATATATTCTTTAGCACCACCATCAGCCACCATCAGCCACCATCAGCCTCACCATACACAATAATCGGCACACCAATCCTTTTAAGTATCTCTATTTTCTCCACCTGTTGAAGCCATAACCCTTTTTCGATCCCCATTACCCCTTTAAACCCCGAAACCTTGGCTTACCCTCCCACCCTACGGCTCACCTCAACCACAACATATCCTGCTGCATTAACACACTGATATTTACACCCTAGTAGCTAAAACATATCCACCTTCTTAAAGATCCTGATTTCAATACGAATCCAGCGGGAAGGAATTTACACCAGAAATACTTTAAGGGATAATGACATGTGATCTTTGAGGCCGCCAATACTACGCCCGAACACAATGGAGGAAAGCACGATCACTTCTAGGAACGTGTTCGTGCATAACGTAACCTCCACGTCTATGTTTCCAACTCTCGAGGCCGATCCAATCAAACCAAAGTTGTAAAGTACAGGACGCAGCACGTGAACGAGATACCAATTCCACGTTGATAAGGTAGAGGAAGTGACCGAGTGATGGGGTCCAGCAACCAGGAGGCAGCGCGGAAGGTCAAATCTCATCCTGGGACTGGAATGGTGCACTTGGCATGAAAGACGGACGGTGACCTGCAGGGGTTGGGTGTCCGCGGAAACCTTTACTATTTACCTCAAAGTGGAAAACCTTCTCTTAACAGAAGTCAGAAAACCGTCAAATCTGATCAGTTTAAAGCTGACAGAATTTTAAGCTACGTTTTATTATAATGGTGTGTGTGTGTGTGTGTGTGTGTGTGTGTGTGTGTGTGTGTGTGTGTGTGTGTGTGTGTGTGTGTGTGTGTGTGTGTGTGTGTGGTGTGTGTGTGTTTAATCCACTCTTGGTCTTCAGGATCAGGTGGTGGACTCGTGACAGTTAGCCATTACCCTCCCGCAGAGAGCTGATAAACCGATCTATGGGCAAGGCTTTTCACACACCACACACCCTATCTTCTTGCTTAAGGAGGACAGTAATTGTTCCAACATAGGTAAAAATATTCCAACATGTGTGTCTGTGTGTCTGTGTGTGTGTGTGTGTGTGTGTGTGTGTGTGTGTGTGTGTGTGTGTGTGTGTGTGTGTGTGTTTGTTTCTGTGATGTAGTAGCAAACAAGTCCTCCGAGACAGATAGTGGCAGTGGCGCCGCAAACCACATCGCTAGTCATTTTGGTTGGTTAGTATATGAACAGCTTCCCAGAGCAACATTGGGAGAGCAGCATGTGGTTATCAGCATGTCACAGTCCTTGTTGTGTGTTGGGATTCGAAACCAACTCACGTTCACAAGACCAAGAGAGAGGCAGTCAAGCAGCGAAGCAACTCGTGAATTAGCGTGTGTGCTAGAGTTTATCTGAACACTTCTCTCTCTCTCTCTCTCTCTCTCTCTCTCTCTCTCTCTCTCTCTCTCTCTCTCTCTCTCTCTCTCTCTCTCTCTCTCTCTCTCTCTCTCTCTCTCTCTCTCTCTCACTCTCTCACTCTATATATTTATTTCTCTCTCTCTAAATGAATAAATAAATTAATAGATGAATAAATAAACTCAAACGAACACATATAACAGAAAGAGAAAGAGAGAGAGAGAGAGAGAGAGAGAGAGAGAGAGAGAGAGAGAGAGAGAGAGAGAGAGAGAGAGAGAGAGAGAGAGAGAGAGAGAGATTAATAAAGGGGGAAGAAGCGAACTGGAAGGAAACTCGCTTATGTAAGGAAAACCTTGGTGTCGGTATAGGAAAGGCGGGACGGAGGAAATAGAAAGAGAGCAGGAAGGGAAACAGGGAAGGAGGGAAATGAGAGAGGGTCCAGAAGATATTTTCGGTGATCTAGTAGTTGCTGGAGAGAGAGAGAGAGAGAGAGAGAGAGAGAGAGAGAGAGAGAGAGAGAGAGAGAGAGAGAGAGAGAGAGAGAGAGAGAGAGAGAGAGAGAGAGAGAGAGAGAGAGAGAGAGAGAGAGAGAGAGAGAGAGAGAGAGAGAGAGAGAGAGACAAAAATAAAAAAAAGAAAAAGGATGAGTGTGTGTGTGTGTGTGTGTGTGTGTGTGTGTGTGTGTGTGTGTGTGTGTGTGTGTGTGTGTGTGTGTGTGTGTGTGGCCGGAAGCTTGGTATGAAATTCTTCGCCAAAGCAAAAAGTTTGAAAAGTATGTTAGGTAAGTGAAAGGCAAGAGGCAGAAAGGAAAACTTTGTGCGACGCTTACGTGGAAAGTTACCGTAAATAATACACACGATCACGGGAAGTAGAGAGGCGCTGGACGGCGGCGACAAATGTATGGTAAGAATATGGAAAACTAGAATAGGAAGCTGACCAAGAAAGTGAGAAAGTTGGATGCTTGTTGAGGTTGGATCAGGCTTACGGTATAGCGTGAGAGAGAGAGAGAGAGAGAGAGAGAGAGAGAGAGAGAGAGAGAGAGAGAGAGAGAGAGAGGAGAGAGAGAGAGAGAGAGAGAGAGAGAGAGAGAGAGAGAGAGAGAGAGAGAGAGAGAGAGAGAGAGAGAGAGAGAGAGAGAGAGAGAGAGAGAGAGAGAGAGAGAGAGAGAGAGAGAGAGAGAGTCAGTGGTATAGGTAAATTGCGTTATTTACCCGTCATATATAATGTATCTCAGGCTTGGAAACATACAAAACATTCTGAACATAAACTCACATCCACTCAAGGGTGAAAGGAGTCACTGTAAATGTTGGTGATGATACACGATACGAAGAACTTTTTATCGATTAGGTTAGAAACTCAAAACTTCAAGATATTCCCTAAACAGTTAAGGAATGAATCTAGACAAGTCACGTGCTGAACAGAAATATGTGTGTGTGTGTGTGTGTGTGTGTGTGTGTGTGTGTGTGTGTGTGTGTGTGTGTGTGTGTGTGTGTGTTACTCTGAGACCCAACATTGCAACTCTAACGAATTCAGAACGGAGGCCGTCATAGGATTACTCGATTAAGAATAATAATAATTACACGTTTGGTTATTGGGGTATAAATGCAATAAATTGGTAGTGGCAGCCTTAATACTATAATCGTGTCATTATATATCCAGGTGCAAACGAAAGCCTTCCTGAACCTGCACGAGTTACCACACAGCCAAAACTGCCAACTGTGCCTAAAAACTTGACACCTTCATCCATCTACCTCCTCACTTGCTTCCCTCTCCTCCACACACCATCTTCCGAGGCGCAGTTCTCTCCTAAACTCAATCACGTATATTTCTATTTGCATAAATGTATTAAATGTATTTTCTATTCTATTTCTTCAAAAAACAAAAAATATCATATATACATAAAATACAAACCTTGGGCATTCTGAGTTCCCTTCAAACCTAATGATGGACCTAATTCACTGGAAATTATTTGTCTTTGTATTTTACCTCGCCAGATTTTCAAAAGAGAAATGTGGATAAAAGAATGAATAAATAAAAAGATAAAATCATCTTCATCATCATCATCATCAGCCTGTCTGATTCCACTGCAAGACAAAGGCCTCCCCCCCCAACCCTCGCCAGGCCAACCCAACAAAACTTCCTATCTCATCTCACCTTCAAATTCTCTGTCTGCCTTGCCTTCCACCATCACTTCGTTGCCATTTTGTTACTCTAGCAGTCCATCAATCATCTCCACACCCACAAAGCTTCAAGATATAGTGAAATTCCTTAACATCAAACGATAAAGAAAGAAAAAAAGAAGAATACTGACTATGATCAATTCTCTTATGAAACAGTAGTACGTGTTTCGGAAAATTGCTTCACTTTCACATGAATATTTCCTTCCACGTAACAGCGGCACCTTTATTATTGTGTGTGTGTGTGTGTGTGTGTGTGTGTGTGTGTGTGTGTGTGTGTGTGTGTGTCAGTGAACCTATCTTCCAAAACACCACATAATTTCGTTTTCGTTCGTTCGTTTGTCTCTTTTCACCGCTGAGTCGAACTGTAATGACACCAAACCAAGTCTCAATGAAGCACCTGAAGCCAAGTTACAACACCTTTGGTCTATTATTCCAATCTCTGTCAAGTTGATTGGAAAGATTCGAACCCTGAGTCCCAGAGCTGCCTCGAAAAAAACTGGTGATGAAGCACGGATGGTCTGTCTCAGTGCTTCATTATCACAGTTCATATAAATTACCAGTTAATCTGTATAAGTATGTTCATTATTCCATTTGTTTGGTGATGAAAAAGAATGCAAATAATTATATACGTCTATAATGTGAAAATTTAAGTATATATATATATATATATATCATTGTGTGTGCCTCTATATATAAAAAATTAAAAGTTTTCTCTCTCTCTTTCTCATCGTAGCACAAAAACTCGAGAGAATAATTCAAAACAAAGTGCACTAAGTCAAACCTATTACCACTAAGAGCAGCGAGGCATTAGAGAGGCGAGGAAGCGTGCTTAAAAAAGACAGACTAGGGGATCGTGACCCAGGAAGGCGGAGTGACGAGATTGAATGAGAAAGGAACTGCGCGGCCGCCACTTAGGAGGAGAAATGACTGAAATCTGTGACACAAAGTTGTTGAAGAATGGGAGGAGGAGGAGGAGGAGGAGGAGGAGGACGAGAGGGAAACTTGGATTAAATACGTAAAGGGGAGAGTTGATTAACGGAGGAAGAGAGACGCTCTTCATGGAGAGTTCAGTCGACAAAGTTATATATTAAGGAAGGGAAGAGTTCCGTAAAGAATGGTGAGGGTCGGGGAATGTGTGTGTGTGTGTGTGTGTGTGTGTGTGTGTGTGTGTGTGTGTGTGTGTGTGTGTGTGTGTGTGTGTGTGTGTGTGTGTGTGTGTGTGTGTAACTGTTGGTAGTGAACAATAAGACCATATTGATACACCAACACACACACATGACACAAGCATGACACACAGACAGGTAGGAAGACAAGCAGACTGACAGACACATTGATTGACTTGTATGACTGACTGACTGACTGACTGACTGACTGACTGACTGGCTGACAAAGGACGAACAGCAAAATGTATACTGCACAGACATATCCACACCCACACAAACACACATATAAATACACACACCCACACACACACACACACACACACACACACACACACACACACACACACACACACACACACACACACACACACACACACACACACACACCATACAACTGAAAATAGAAAAAGCCAACTTGGAAAAATGCTACCAAAAAAAAACATCTAAAATACACGAGTAAACACAGATCGACAGACTGACAGGCAGAATGACAGGACAACAGACAGATGGGAAATGGAGGGAAAGCGACCTCCCTCCTTGCAGCCTGGCACCGCACTGAACGCTGCCAACGAGGTGGTGAATAATGTGTTTCGGGAAATACACGGGCGCGACTCTCCCTTATTGAAGACTGACACCCAAGAAGAAAGGGCAAGCCATAGGGCGTACTCAAGGGTAATAATCCACCTCTAATATTACTCTCACCCGGGAAACAAACCCAATATACAGAAAACCTTCATCCACCACGACTGTGAGGAATGCCTTGCACGCGTCAAAACATTCTTCCTCCTACAGAGATATATACATTCTTTTCTATTCTCTATCCCCTTTCCTCCTCTAACTTCTCTTCTTCCTTCTCCTGCTCCTCTCTTTTATTCATTCTTGCCTTTCATCTCTACTTGTCCGTTCTGTTTCCTGTCTCTCTTTCTCTCTGTTCTTTTCTCTCCTCCACATCTCACTCTCTTCTCTTGTTTCCCCGTGCCCTCATTGCGTTCCCTTCCCCTCCAAGCAACAGTTGCCAGTCAGGGTGAAAGACAAGGGAACGAACGAGTCCCCGGGAGGAGGCGAAGCAGCGAACAGTGAATAACCTTTGGGGGAAGAATTACTCGCATCCCGTCCCTCTACTGACACTGACAGACCAAATGACCTTCCACTATTCTCTCTCTCTCTCTCTCTCTCTCTCTCTCTCTCTCTCTCTCTCTCTCTCTCTCTCTCTCTCTCTCTCTCTCTCTCTCTCTCTCTCTCTCTCTCTCTCTCTCTCTCTCTCTCATATATATAAACGTGAAGTAATATATTTTTCTAAGTAATGAGATTTTATGACATACTTATTACTTTTTCCTAATTAGATAACACACACACACACACACACACACACACACACACACACACACACACACACACACACACACACACACACACACACACACACACACACACACACACACACACACACATTATTTTTAGATACTACAGAAAAAAATATGTTATGAACGTTATAACAGACAATTTTGACATCCTCTAACAGGCTGGAGGAGCTGAAATGACACCGATGCTGCTGATCTAGAGCTTTATTAAGATAACACACACACACACACACACACACACACACACACACACACACACACACACACACACACACACACACACACACACACATTAAGAGCGGTTACATACTAAATGCTATCACACACAACAATGACTATAGCGAGGCAATGAGAACCAACCCACCATAACAAAAGCACCCACGGCAGGCAGGCAGGCGGGCAGGCAGGCGGGCGGATGAGCAGGCAGATAGCAAACATAACAAGCAAGTAGGCAGGCAGGTAAAGCGGTTGACCAACAGACAGGAGCAGCTCGAACACCCACCATAACACCGATGCAACTACAGCCAAAGCAAACAAAACCAACTCAAACACTACATAGACAATCCACTCACTCCCCCGACAGATGGCCAGATGGAATCAAGGCTCAGGTATTGGAGGGTCGATGGATTAAGGTGTATGTATGCCAGGTGCGTGATGGAGTTTGCAGGGCAGGGAAGGAGGGAGAGATCGAGGGAGGGACGTAGAAGGAAGGCGAGGTGGAGGAAGTGTGAGAGTGGTGTGCGCAAGTCTGGGTACAAGTCTCTAGGGTCTGCCAGCCAATCTGCAGCTCCAGGCACACTAAGTTTGTTGTAATTATCGGTGCACAACTTGCGGCCATGTTGGAGGAAGCGGCTGAGGGAAGGAAGGAGAAGGAGAAGGAGAAGGGACGCGAGAGAGAGAGCGAGAGAGAGAGAGAGAGAGAGAGAGAGAGAGAGAGAGAGAGAGAGAGAGAGAGAGAGAGAGAGAGAGAGAGAGAGAGAGAGAGAGAGAGAGAGATAAGGAGAGAGAGATGAGGAGGAAGATTAGAGAGAGATAAGGAAGGAGATTAGAGAAAGGAGGTGGAGGATGTGGTGAAGGAATACGAAGAAGAGGAGAAGGAGGAAGATAACGACGAGAACAAGGAAGAGGAAGAGGAGGAGGATACTGGGAAGGAAGAGAAGAAGGAGGGAGAACATAGGGATAACAGATAACTAAACCCCTGTCAGCTGTTAACGAGATTACCTACTTTAGTATTCCACACAATTCTCCACCTCTTGACCACTATTAAGAGGGCTGACCAGAAACATTGAGGAGGCGGAAGAGGAGGCGGAAGAGGAAGAGGAAGAGGAAGAGGAAGAGGAGGAGGAGGAAGAGGAGGAGGAGGAGGAAGAGGAGGAGGAGGAGGAGGAGGAGGAGGAGGAGGAGGAGGAGTAATACATGTGAAAGATAAGAAGAAAAGGAGATGAAAAAAAGAGTTATATAAGACCAAAATTAACGAATCTATCATTACCCAATCATTATAATTACCCAATCATTATCAATAGGTGGACTGAACATCACTGAAAGAAAGTTAACAGCAGGCCTCCGCAATCCTCCAATGATTCACGCCAAGGCCTCACCAACATAAATCGCAGGCGGCGTCCAATTTACGAGGGAGGAAAACATTGCGGGTCAGACATACGAGTCGTGATAACTCATCGCATTACCGACAGCTTACAATAATGTCGAGGATTGATCATTACCGGTGGAACGAAAGACTCTTACTTAACGTCACATGAAACGGTACTAAAGTTGGCTTCATAGACACACCAAAGCGAGGAACTGATAGATATAGACACATAGTAGTAATAATAACAATGATAATAAGTGGAGGTGAACAGGCATTGCACTATCTATACAACTAGCAGGCAAGCAGGCAGCAGCAGGTCGGTAAGAGGAGGAGCAATACTCTGAAATAGCCGATGCGAGAATCAAGACCAAATGTGCAACACAACATCCACTTTGGGCAGCACAGGACCTTCTGATGTTTGGCTGTCCTGTTGACCTTCACCGCCACCCCGGGCTGTCTGCACTAATAAAGGACTCGCGCAGGACACCCCACACCCCACACCCTACACCCCACACCTAACACCCCTCACCCCACACCCAACACCTACCACCCTTTGCCCTCACGTCCCCCTCAACGCCCTGCATCCTACCTTCACTTTCACCCTTAGGACTTCAGCTTCCTGCCACGCCTTCCTCGCCGTCCTTGTGTTCTAAGTCGTTGATAGGAAATTAAATGAAGTTGGTTTTCCAAGTTTGCTTTTGGTATTTTGGATATAGCGTTATAGCGTGGTGTGTGTTTTTTGTACTTGCATTGCGATTATTTTGCCACATGTGGATGCATTCTGTCCTTACGTTATGTGCAAATGTTTCCCGTTTACAAATTTGCATTATTTATTGATTTCTGATGTTGGTGATAAAATTGTATATGTTTTGAGCGTTTCAATACTTTATGCATCGCCTGTGTCTGACTGTGTGTGTGTTTTTTCTTTGCAGTGACACAGTTGGTGGGGAGAGGCCCCGTGGAGTTTGCGAGATCCGAATACTTGTTGGAAGTGGAAGAGAACACGAGGGTTCCGAACCTCCTACAGCTTTCCGTCAAGGTGCAGCCACAAGGTAAGTTACGATGGTTCTGGTGCCAGCTGAGGTGTGGGAAGGTTGTTGAGGCTTACACTACTGATGAACACGTGTGGCATTAGAGGCATATATATATAATACAAAAAATGATCACCTATTTCCAGGTATGCCATAAATTCCATAACATTCATGACACACCACTGACAAGGAGCACGTCCTTCACTGTTATCCTGACAATTACCTAACAAATGGAATAACATAGTCTGCTCGTTTATCTTTTTAGAGCCTTGGCTTCGACATACATAATTCTGGAAGGGAAATTATATTGTCTATGGACCGCGACAAACAGTACACTCTAAAAGAAGACGGATCAATTTCATTAAAGCTAAACATTGCCCTTCAGAGTATCAAGTTGATAAGTAATGTCGAAAATATAACACAACGTAGAATGTAACATCAAATCCTGTATCACAAACCTACTAACACACCACCAGCCATGTGTCACGAGGGTGAACACTTTTACAAGGGAGCAGAGTGTGCTTTGGACAGACATCAAACTTGAGGGAAATATAAATGAAAGAAAAAGGAATTATTTCCGGTGCCAGTGTGTGAAAGGAAATAGGGAAGCTGACTGTTTGCAATGGACAAGGAGAGGAAAAGGGGAAGAAGGGACAAAGGCTCTTGGCTACAGGCGTGGGGAGGAAGGTGGGTGGATGAGGAGGAGGGGCTGAACCAACGAGCTGGAGGAGCACAGCCTTCGTATATCACAAGGAAACTTTGCAACCAATAAGAGCCACGAGAGTTTGAGCATATTTCAGCTACCGGCGTGAAGCAAACAAACAAAAATAAACCCTCAACCGGATAAATGGACGTTTCAAGCCCCGCCCTGCAGCCGGCTCCAGATCCTTCGTGAACTTGTTTCTTCGTACACAATTTACACCTTCAAAAATGTTGTGACACTTTATTGTGTTCGTAACCTCACGGTGGAGGTGACAAGCTGGATGCTAGTGTCTCGCGCCAGGCACTACAAGCTGCCTTTTTAGTTAGCGAGAACATAATTATTCATTCAACCTTTGCCTCCTCGGTAAGAAAACAAAACATCATCGTTTGAGAATACAAAAAAAAAAGCTGGGAATCTACATGTAATAAATATGTTCACGTAAACAAAAGAGTGCTTCGTCCTCCGAGTCACATTAATAATGAAATTGGATCAGCACAATAAAAATATTTTCCATGACCAGCGAACATCCATCATTGTTATCTATATTTGCCCAACACTGCTGAAAATATTCCAGCTTTTAATCAATCACTCTTAAATCATTAGGAAACAAAAACACTTATTTCACGTGAAAACAGGCAGTGAATGTAAGGTATGAGCGTTGGGGAGGTGGAGAATGGTATCATTCTGTCTTCATAATAATCGGTCTTTACATGTTGACAGAACACACAGCGGAATCGATCATGTTCAATTCCTTCTCGTGCGACCTACATCCCAAATATATTCTTGAAGTAAAACATTTTCATTATTGGCAAGTAGAGTATTTACCGCCACCGTCCATATTGTCTTTGATATCACTTTACACTAAACAAAACATGATATTGACACTTCAACACCAAGATGTCTCGGAGAGACGGAATCCAATTTGTATTTATACTCGTATATATAGCAATATGCAAACCAGATGCCTATACAGTGCAGTGTTGGACACATGCAATCTCACACGGAGATATATAAATAAATAAATAGATAAAATGTGTTGGATGGAGGCTTCGTGTGATGCTGGTTACCCTTCCTTGGGCGGCGGGAACAGCTCCTGAACCTCCATCGTGCTTCACATAGTCCATGAGGTTCACAGACACACAGACTTTACTGGAACTTTGTGATGTAATGCCAGTTCGGGGATTGCAGTCTAGGCCTCACACTGTGTGCAAACGGCACGCCTACTTAGAGGAACCTATACTATTGCTGGCTGCACTGTGTGTGCCAGTCTTGGAGGCTCGTCTTGTAGGGTCACACGTGTGGCACCTGCCCGGGCACGAGTTACGTCACTTTGGTTTCGTCAAAGGCTGCCACACTCAGTCTATGCATATTAATCTCGCTGAAATTGGCTGATAACATTCAAACTGTAGAATTAAATTTTTTATGCTTAAATAACAATTCTGTGAGTGAAAAAAAATTTAAGCAAGGGAAAAGTATTGAAACTTAGGCATTGGCTCAGGAATGTTGGTGTCATTCGGTCTTGTTTCGTGATGTATTTGCTCTTACTTTGTGGGATTGGCCGTGGCCATTCATCCAGGGTCAGGCCGTGGCCATTCATCCAGGGTCAGGCCGTGGCCATTCATCCAGGGTCAGGCCGTGGCCATCCATCCTGACAAAGGCTGTTCGCTCCACATTGAAGCTGGATATACAGACCGTTTTCCGCCTCTCACGATCACTCACCATTTTGCTCTTTCTTTTAGCTGTAAAAATAAATTAATGATTGGTTTCATATATTCTTGTTATCAAACACGACGTCTCTTGCTTCAGAGTTGTTTTACGGAAATAAAATCGCGCACACACACACACACACACACACACACACACACACACACACACACACACACACACACACACACACACACACACACACACACACACTATATTATTTTTTTGTTTATGAAATGCATCACATTGTCCTAAATAAATATTAAAAAGAGTTGGGTATTACAATTGTTTCTCTGATGAAGTGACGTAACGATATCCCCTTAAGAAGGACTTTATACTTCCGTGTTATATAACTTAGAAGGTAACGTTACCATATGAAAGTTTCATTCCAAGCAATCAGGTTTTCCCTTTGCACACTTCCCTCCTTTAACCACCTTGTCTATCACTGCAGGTGGAGTTTCATCCGCAACAATTGCCTCCAAAATTCACAGCAACACGTATTACTGAAATTGTATTATGTCTCAAGCAACATTAAAGTTTGAAACTCCAGTTGATTCCCTTCTAGATTGAGTTTCTCATTATGGAACTCCTGAAAGAGCCTATTCCATGCACCATCAACCTTCGCACCATTATGAAGTTATAACCTCACCAAGAACTGACTCTCACCAGTCCTCACTTGAAGATGACAGAGGGGAAGGCTGATGACTCGGATACAACACAAATTTTGCAAAAACACGCCCACCCCAAAATATTACGAACTTGGAATTGGTTTTGCCAGTACCACAACTAATGCCACCGCTGCCTCAACTGTATCTGATATTAATCTCCTACACACATACTTCACCTACCACCACCACCACCACCACCAGCCTCAGTGCCTTCCTCGCCCCTGCTGTGGTACTGTATCATCACCACAGCACGACTCTGACCCACCACTACCACAACCACCACCATTCTTACTAAAGCAACCATGACCTACTTCGTACACCTCTCAACAACACCATCTTGCCACACACCCACACCCACACACCCACCCACACACACACCCACACACACACCCACACACACACACACACACACACACACACACACACACACACACACACACACACACACACACACACACACACACACACACACACACACACACATATAAACACACACCTGCACTCATAACACAACAATTAGTACTTCCGCAATAGACGCATTAAGTAACGAGGTGATTAGTAACACTGAAACAATAGAGCATCAATGGCCACCCTGCGTCGAGGAGATTCAGTAACATCAAAACATCAAGTAAAAGCACCACAAAATCACGTGGAAAGTCATGGTTTTATTAACACTCCGCATCCATTTTTCTATGAACACGTAGAGTCAGAAATAGATTCTCTGGAATAATTTTCATCCCACTTTTTAATTTTTTTTTCTATATCATTAACCGTTGGCGCCAGTAGGCTTATGGAGGCACAGATGGACTTGCCTCGCCTGTTATTTAACGTAGGTTATCAGATTTTTATAGTGGATGCCATCACTCACAGCTATCTATCTTTCCTTCTTTCTTTTTCATCTATTTATTCACATTTTTTCATTATTTATTCATTTTCTTCACTCTGACATGATCCTTCAAGTGTATTGTTGATCATTATAAGTTCTAGCATAAAAAAAAAAATATTCTGCTACGGGAACCTTATTCAGAGGTCTGCCAAGCCCCGTTGACTATATAAGCCCTTCACAATAGAGTAGCTGCTACACACACACGTACGCCCACTTTGGGGTTCTTACGGAGGCAATATAAACTTTGCGTCCTGGAGTGATCATTGTGTGAGGTAAGTAAGTATACGTCCGCCTCATGTTCAAAGTATGCTTATTAAAATGTAGATGAATAACCTTCCATCACTCATGTATAAAAGCTACAGAATAATAACTTTTCCTTTCATGTACACAAATACTTTTCATCAACCTTTGTATATATTTATCGATATATTTATCTGCGTATTATTATTTGTAGTTTGACTTTCTTTGTTATTACAGGAGAGAGAGAGAGAGAGAGAGAGAGAGAGAGAGAGAGAGAGAGAGAGAGAGAGAGAGAGAGAGAGAGAGAGAGAGAGAGAGAGAGAGAGGAGAGAGAGAGAGAGAGGAGAGAGAGAGAGAGAGAGAGAGAGAGAGAGAGAGAGAGAGAGGAGAGAGAGAGAGAGAGGAGAGAGAGAGAGAGGAGAGAGAGAGAGAGAGAGAGAGAGAGAGAGAGAGAGAGAGAGCGAGAGAGAGAGAGAGAGAGAGAGAGAGAGAGAGAGAGAGAGAGAGGAGAGAGAGAGAGAGAGAGAGAGAGAGAGAGAGAGAGAGAGAGAATCATACATGTTTACCAGCATAAGTTTTCTTAATAAACCAAAAAAACTATATGGGACTGCTAGCATCGTACCTTTCATTTATATCATTGATAAAATATTGCTCAAGTGTTATGAAAACTTACACAATAATACCATATCCAGGTGTGTCCTGATACTCCCGTCTCAACAGAACATTGATCCTGCTATCAAACGTAATGTAGCACGTTTTTCTCCTTCTGCTAATTCTACAACATAAAAAATTTATTTCCATTCGTGTAAAAGGAAAACAAATCTGAATTAACGACCATGCTTATTATTCAGAGCTTGACACAAATAAATCGTGCATGAAGATACCTCATTAATTGTTTTAAAAGACCACTAACTGTCACCAAATCACATACTATTTACAGCTAACAATTAGGAAATGATTCCACACGTACCACAACACGTGTGTGGTATCCAGAACACTAATTCACGCGGATTTTATTATGTTTTACTTAGAAAAGGAAGGCAGAGGGAGGTAGTGTTTTCAAGTACAAGAGTTAAACTACTTTTAACACAACTTACAACAGAGGGAGAACCACATTGAAAAAGGTTCGATCGGTATCCTTCGTCAGGGAATAAAATCACTCACATCCTTATATCCTCCCCTTTCAAGGCTAACTACAAGCCACATTCTCTGCGTTACAAACTTTGGTTATTCATAAAAGAAAAGTCAAAGAAAGCTTCAGACCTTATGATAACACCGAGGCATTACGAGGGGAGTTTCGCAGACTAACCCAGTGAGTGGTTAGGGAAGTAAAGGATGCAGGTCAATAATATCTGCAAGGGTGATGTACTTAATGCTGAAAAATCAACCCCTGCCAGTAATCACAACTTAATTACAACCAGCCAGCCAGCCAGCCAGCCAGCACAAAATTATATAACAAAAGAGACTTACATGCACTAGATTGTATTGCTATAAACGTGAGCAACAAATGATCCGAGGTTAACCTACAACTACGTATATGTAACATTAGTATAGCCTTATCCTGATCTGACATACAGTTGTAGTTTCATTATTATAACATTAGTCCTGCATTTATTAGTGTCAGTACAGAAGAAAAGGATGACAACAATGATTAATAGATTGGCATATTAAGTATAGAGGGACACAGTATAACACCCTTGATATTAATTGCCCTAAGAAAGGAGAGTGGTGTCGGGGTGTCCTGAGTGAAGTGTGTGAATACGAGAGAATAAAAGAAACTGACAAAAAGATTATTATATGTATGAAGTTATTAATAGTAAATGCGACTCGTAGAAGTGGTTTCAAGTTAGATTTATATTTAATTAAGGAGGCAGGAAGGAAAGAGCTGCTTCACATAAACGCTAATGGAGAGGTTGAATAAATTTAGTAGGAATATGACGCGTTTTATAATAATAGAAAGCCTTAAGAGAAAGTCCTTATCATACATTATGAAAAAGGAAAGAGACAAGAAATAACGAAATCTATAGAAATGACACATAAAAAGATAAAAAAAAACTAGAAAAAATTTATGAATAGTTAGATAAATAGGTAGACTGGTAGATAAATTGGTAGATAGATAGATAAATAAGTGTGTGTGTGTGTGTGTGTGTGTGTGTGTGTGTGTGTGTGTGTGTGTGTGTGTGTGACTAGTTATTAAAATAGATTCATAATGGTCTGTCTTATTTCATGTTCACTCTATTTTTTTGTTTTATCTTGTTTTATCTTCACTCTATTCCACTCATTACTACTTTTAGCTGGGAAACAACACGCTTAATCCTCTAATCACCTAATCACTGTTTCAAGTATCTAGTTTTCCTTAATCTGCACTCGCTTTCCTTTTGTTCCTCCATCATCCCTCATCATAATCTAATCTCTCCACTTTTTTCCAGCACGTAATTGCCTTAAACATCATAATTAGGTTTCCGCTTCTTTTTCTCTCGTCCTCGCTGTAGTCAACTTTAATTTCCATTCCCTCCGTATCCTCTACAAGTTGGTCTTTTATGTAGTGTAATAATGTATAAGTGACCAAACTACGGTGGAATATTTTATTTTTAATCGTATTTTATTGGGTGATAGGAAGTCTTACTTATATCGTGCTGTCTTCCTTTATTTTTACCAGTTTAATCATTTATTACTTTTTACTTTCATTTAGCTGGGTCTCATTTAACATTACTTTATTTCCAAAACATTATATTTCTTAGCAATAAACTCCATTTTGCAATACTGCCTCCGTTACAGTGTCACAACTCACCCAAATAGTCGTGGTTGTGTGCACCAATCGTTGTTTATCGTTGTTTAATAACCTATATATCTCGCTACTGAGACAATTCTGTGCGTCATTTACATAAATCAAGAATATAATCAAAGGCAAAATTAGCCCTTGGGGTATTGCACTTGACTCTTCTGTATGTGTGTGTATATATATATATATGTGTGTGTGTGTGTGTGTGTGTGTGTGTGTGTGTGTGTGTGTGTGTGTGTGTGTGTGTGTGTGTGTGTGTGTGTGTGTGTGCGTGTGCGTGCCATGACAGGTGATGTATAAAAAAAATACAGAAACAAAATTAAAAAACGAAAACAATATGCCACATGTCAACACAAGGAGCTGTAATTGCCGCCTCAGAGTGTTGTGTGACATCAACAGTGGCAGGGTGCTCGTGGGAAGCCGCCGTCTGCTAAGATCCGACGTGACAGACTGGGCCACGGTAAGGCACGGAGTAGGTGACAAGGAGACAGATAGAAGCAAGGAAGGAAGGCGTGTAAGTATAAGTAAGCACGACAGCGTCACGGAAAGGCGGTCGTGCTACTCGTGTTGTGTTCATAAGATAGGAAAGGGAGGGTGAGACGGGGGGGGAGAGGAATGTAGGGAGGAAAACAATGGGCTTCTTGATAACACCATGGAAGACAGTGTTGGAGGAGTACAGGAAGACGACCATTCCAATTCCACACAAGGCATAGCTCGAGTGTGTTGTTATGGACGTGGCGTGGCGTGGAACAAAGTAATCTTGCACAGTGCGACGGTGTACACTATTTAACTTTTCACCTTTTGAACTGGTTGATCGATATATGAGTGACTGGAACAGTATGGGAAGGAAAGCTGCTTCAATGATAACTTCTGTGTGTGTTCTGAGGTGATGGTTCATTACTGCGCACACCCTGACAGGTCAAGAGGACGGGATATCAGCGTCATAGCAACCTCACATCGAGGGTTTGGCTCTCAACTTATATATCTATTCTCATCAGAATTGTGGCCTTAAAAAGTTTAGCGTCTTGGGGACTTTTCTTCACTTACTGATCGCATTGCTGGTAATTCCTGAACCGAGAAGGCTGAGTTTTGTGAAGTTATAAGCTTATTGAGACGCTTAGAGAAGAAAACTTGACAACAAATAAGGCAATGCTGGGTGTGAGGGAGAACGCCGCAATATCCAACACAAACATAAGGCGTTATTTCACTTAAATTTAATAAGTCTTGAACCGTGTACGACAATAATAAACGACGAAATGAGACTAAAGGGTAATAATCCGTGAGTGGAAAGGAGGTGAAGGGTAGTGAAGAGAGAGAAAGGAGAAGGTGAGGCAAGTTATAGCTGGTTAAAGGAGGCAGAAAACACCTGACAAGTTATTAGACAGACTCCTGGAGACGTCAGACAGAGCGGGACGGGACAGGCTAGAGGTGAGGCTTACAATGTTTTCATCACAAGGGAAATGACTGTCTTACTTAACCGATTCTTCCTGCCTTTCCCCAGCAAATATTTGAGTTCATCCCCCTTGTTACTGAGTGCACACCTTCACCTGGACTATAAAACAATTATGACAACACCTGCAGGTTCTCAGGTAGGAAGTCAATACCAAAAGATAATTCCTTCACCGTGCTAACCCAGAAGTGCGAGATGGCTGCAATAACCTCATTATTTTCTCCAACACTTGCAGTTTGTAATCTAATTTTCTCCTTGAGCAACACAAACTTTCTCCTGGTAAGGCTTTTATTCTGTTCTTCGCCAACACTGTAGATGAGTTAAGTTGGTGTTTAGTATAGTACATGGTGTCTGGTGTTACTTCTTGTATACACACATTTTTGCTACGTATACATGGAATCGTTCTTCATCATGTGTTAGTGGACCATTGCATTGCTCGATGATGTCCATTCAACGTTCTTGTATTGTCATTGACCATCATTATTTTATTTCATTCATATATCATTCGATCCTTCCAAAAACTCAAGTGGACTTTCCATTTTGGGGTTCTTCTTTAAAGCAACTGGTGTTCAAAGTGAGTAGCTAGAACAGTTTTTATGAGTTCTTAGTGGTGAAGAACCTATCCTTCCAGATGACCGCCAAGGTACAAGATAAAAAGCTCCAAGAACTCTCGGTAATCGTCTAGGAAAAACCCGTGTGTAAGATGCTGACTGAATGGTCGCCGATGATACAACTGTGGCTTCCTCTGATCTCTTTTTTTCATCCTTACATCACTTTCGTTCCGCTACTGTTGTTTTCCTCGAAGTCATTACATCCTCTTCACAGCTTCTCTCATCCCGCGCTCCATTTGAACCTTCAAGAATTCCTTATCTTCTGGTTCCTTGATAAGATCCATAACATTAACAAACTTATTCTTGATTTTGTTTTTATTTCGAGGAAGGCTGGAGTGCGTGGCAACATATTCCTCTTCACCCCTTGCCACTTTTGATGAGAGAGAGAGAGAGAGAGAGAGAGAGAGAGAGAGAGAGAGAGAGAGAGAGAGAGAGAGAGAGAGAGAGAGAGAGAGAGAGAGAGAGAGAGAGAGAGAGAGAGAGAAGGGAGAAAGAGAAAAAAAAAGAGAGGGAGAGAGAGAGAATGCACATAAACAAAATTGTCTTTTTCCTACATGGGTTATAACAGGAGTGAGAGGTGGTTGTTCACTATTGCTTCAAAAACAGACAGAATAGATGAAGTGAAGCAGACTGGAACGAAACACACAGTACAAATGCGATGACCACGAAGATGCAAGACATGAATAATGACAGAATGAAGACCAAGATTGCTCTGAGGCTCTTCATTTATAGGAGGTTTTAACGTTCATGTTAGTAAAAAAGTAAGATGGTGAATAACGTGAAGGAATGCTTGGAGAAAGGCAAGAAAATTAA
This sequence comes from Metacarcinus magister, assembly GCA_029783475.1. NCBI lineage: Eukaryota > Metazoa > Arthropoda > Malacostraca > Decapoda > Cancridae > Metacarcinus > Metacarcinus magister. Next base: position 22,058,955 of record JAPQNM010000002.1, on the reverse strand, counting down.
TGTTCTACGAGACACTATATATGTCTCGTAGCAAAGGATGATATGAGAAACATGAGTACATTTTTTTTATATAAGGGTTTGAGGGGAATTGGAGGAGTTCCAATGGATAATATGATTGTTTAGGAAAAATACATAGAAGTTCAATTTAGTTCCAGAGATGTTGAAACATTTCTGGAACTAAATTGACATTCCGTTTTGGAATTTTTCCATATAATACTTTTAAGGGGGACAGCGATTAAGCGGTTTTTCTTTCTATCCCTTGATCATTATCCTGTACCTTAAAAACATGGTGAAAAACTAACAAAAAATATGTTTCAAATCAGACAATATCTAGTACTTTCTCAAGCAAAAAATTATGTAAGCAGAGGAAATGAAAACAAGTCTTATATTCAAATTGAATAAAAGAGAAAAATCTGCCTCAAATATCGACACAAATGACACTGAAACAATGAACTTTACTTATGTTACACTGATCAAGGAAACTGGTAAGAAAATAATGATGAAAATTATTCACAAGGAGAAAGATCATTGAAAATGTTCACAATCTTACAATTAGAAGAATGGATATGCAAGTAAGAAAAGATTCGAGTGAGAAGACAAGAACATATAATCTTATCAACAAAAGACACAAATAAAAAAGGAGAAAGAGAAACATGAATATGATAAAAGGAATAATTAGGGGAAGTGAAATCTTCGTAAAATAAACAATGTTCAACGAGAATAATAAACGATTCTGAAATATATAAACAACGAGGGTACTAAAGTTAAGAGATGCGTGGAAAAAACTCTTAACATATCACAAGTCCATTAGTAAATAATGTCGCTGAATGACACTACTGAACTAAATGTCAATGATCTCTTGCTAATATCTTTCAAACAGACTAATGGATAATTGTTTACAGTAGATGACTCATTATTACCTGTACATTTTGTCAGCATTGTGCTACATTGCAACAATACTATTGCTGCATCAAAAAAAGAGCAGAAAAAGGCAAATTAATAACATTATTGCTTCATTTACTTGTCATCATATATAAATAAACTTTCCCTCAATGTTCTCACTCACAGATAAACTAAACTTGAAACCATTGGTGAGATTAAGTAGCATATAGAAGGAACACCATAACTACGGACCTTCTATACACACATAAAGCACCTAATCAAGATAACCACATAATATATTAAGCTGTTACATTAAATGTCTGTAGGTTATGCATGAGAAGGCCTTCGACTCAGCAAAACCCGAAGAAGTTTTGAACTCTTTACGTGACCAAACAATATTCACATTTCAAAAGGGTTTTCATAGCTATACAAACGCCGCAGTGATCCCAGTGGTGATCAGGCCTCACACAGACACACAGACAAAAACAATATCACCATCAAAAAGAGAAACACAGTAACACCAAAACTATTCACAGCATGATCAGAAAACACACCTGACAAACTAAACTAATACAAAACACGTGGGAATTTGCAGACATCACCACCTTCATTTTGAAATTGTAAAAGAATTACTATAACTACTCATGACTTCAAAAGGCAAGTTTTTGAAGAATTTAAAGAAATACTTTTTGAACAAAGTTGAAGCATCATGGAGCTGTAATAATTATAACAATGCTATCAACACTGGTGGTGGTATTCTCAAAGGAGGTGATAGAAACTTTTCAGTAAAACAAATATATATATATATATATATATATATATATATATATATATAATATATATATATATATATATATATATATACATATATATATATATATATATATATATATATATATATATATATATATATATATATATATATATATATATATACATATATATATATATATATATATATATATATATATATATATATATATATATATATACATATATACATATATATATATATATATATATATATATATATATATATATACATATATATACATATATACATATATACATATATATATATATATATATATATATATATATATATATATATATATATATTTATAACCAGTACGTAACTACATGAATGACTATAGATTTGAAACACGAAAAAGATAGAATAATGAACACAAAACAATGTAAATAGCTCTAAGGAGATCAGAAATAATCAACATCGATAATAGAAGCATTTGCAGAAATAGTAAAGAAGTAAAAACAGAGATGGTGAAAAAATGCTGCTGTAAAACCAGATAAAAGAAAGAGCAAAATTCTGATTGAGTGAACCCCACGAGACGGTACGTGCGATAAAGGAGATCAGACAGCGGGCGGGTTGGTGAAATTGAATAGTCTGCCGGAAGAACTTGACAGAGCCTGGCATAGAGCGTGACTCATGAGATTGGGCCAAGCTTTGCTAGGTGTTGGTGTATTATATATATATATATATATATATATATATATATATATATATATATATATAATACACATACCCATACACACACACACACACACACACACACACACACACACACACACACACACACACACACACACACACACACACACACACACATATATATATGGAAACACCTTTTCATTTAGTTAAAGTCGTGCCTCTGTTTCTATAAATGAAAAAGTAAAGAAAAGTTGTTGGTGTGAAGAGGTGAGTGGACTGGTGCGGGTGAGCAGGGTGAGAAGGGTGGGAAGGGAAGGCTTTGTGACCGGGCTCCATTTTTCTCTGGTTTTGTCTCACTCACTATATCCCTTGCCTCTAAGGCCTCTTTCCAGTGCCTACAATAAAAGGGATCTGTATAATTACTCAACTAGAAAAACTGGACAAAGCCATTAAAAGTTTGAAGTGACAAACATTGAATAGGTTATGTGAACTCCCCAAAGGCCAGCCGTGCCACTATTACGTCTGTGTATGTGTGTTTTTACATCTCATCTCAGTTTTACATACATAAACATTAATAGAGTGTGGTATCGGCACTTCCTCGAGGGTCCTTTTATTGGGTATGAGCTTACTTTGTATACACACATAAATAAGTAAATAAATATGTATATATATATATATATATATATATATATATATATATATATATATATATATATATGTATATATATATATATATATATATATATATATATATATATATATGTATATATATATATATATATATATATATATATATATATATATATATATATATATATATATATATATATATATATACATACATATGTATATACATCAAATCAATCTCACAAAATTTTTAGATTGTTTTCTATGGTGACAACAGTTCACCGATGAACGAGATATTACATATTCAAAACACTGTTGTCTGTTGTTTAACACTCGATGTAAACACTCGGCTGCAAATGACCTATCGAAGCTTCATATTCGTTGTCGACAGTTTCGATGCATAGTAAAAAAAAACGTTTCAATACACCTGTCTAGATGGTGTTACATGCATGTCTCCAAACATGTTACATGATTGAAGCCACCAGTGAAGCTAAAACATAAACGTTTTTAACTCCCATAAGGTATATGTATAGGTTTTCCAACACCGACATTCTTAGTCTCACTCTCTACCAACAAACGTAACATTACTCTTCCTCCGATGTACACTTTAACCTCCTATTTCACTTGCCTTTGATACACTAAAGCAGTTTGGGTTCTTTTTGTTTCACTTTATAGGCAAATATATTTCCATCCATTTCATCAATATCATCTCCTTAACTTTGAATGGCGTAACTTTGTCCACTATAAGAGACACATTATCAGACTTTCAAACATTCATTATCATTATCTCTCTCTCTCTCTCTCTCTCTCTCTCTCTCTCTCTCTCTCTCTCTCTCTCTCTCTCTCTCTCTCTCTCTCTCTCTCTCTCTCTCTCTCTCTCTCTCTCCGCACCAAAAACAGCTAACTTATTTAATATTCTTTTTATCTAATGTCTTGAAAATCATGATACACTTACCCTGTACTTTCCATTCCTTGGCTGATAACGAGGTCAGATAACTTGCCGAAAGGTGTGCCTGGAAGGTAGAAAAGAAGTTGTTATAGTAGTAGTGAAGACATATGGTGCGTCTGGGCAAGGCTTAGCGGTGCTGTGGTGTGTGGTGGAGGGAAGATGTGTTGGTGGTGAAGAAGGATGAAGAGTCAGGGATGTGAGACGTGGGAGATGAGGTGTCGTGTTTGGAGTGACGTGGTGTGTCGGGTTGTTCCGGCCAGACAAGGAAGTGTGAGCTGTTTGTTGGTATGTCAAGGCAACGAACACACGTGGCAAGGCAACAAATCAGCTTTACCAGAGACAAATTCATAAGAGACGTGACTGGCAAGTTGAGGCGAGACCTGTGTAGCGAAACCTATGTATCTAACGAGACCTGTGTAACGAATCCTAACTCATCTATACTTATTTCCTTGCTAGCCTTTACACAGAAGAAGTAATATCCGCCTCGCCTGACGTACACTGATCCAACACAAGTTACCACAATAACATAACTTGGTAATATCTTCGTCGCCCGTCCTCCACCCTAATAGTTTTCATATTTCCCGCCCGCGAATGATGTGAATTAGAATCATCCAAAATTAATTCAGATCGTTTATTAATTGGAAAGGTGCCATCGTCATCATCATCAGCTTGTATAATGTACCTCACTTTTTAACACAAATAGTCAGGTACGAGCAGTAAGATTATCTGCTGAAAACGACAAGTGCGAGCGTGGTATTCATATTCAGTTATTAAGTGTGATCATTGGTGAACGTAACCATCAAATGTGACCTTTCCTATACACGTACAAGGCTTAAACACCTGCAGGATGGCGCTGCTGCTCGACACAACGGCTGCCGCGTCACTAGTACAAGGATAAAGAGTATTTTTTTGGTGCAAACATCTGTAGTTCCGTGTTATAAACTGCACCGCTTTGGCTTAGCGGGTAGGATAACGAGGCTGTACGTGATGTTTAAATTCAATGTGTGTGTGTATGTGTGTGTGTGTGTGTGTGTGTGTGTGTGTGTGTGTGTGTGTGTGTGTGTGTGTGTGTGTGTGTGTGTGTGTGTGTGTGTGTGTGTGTGTGTGTGTGTGTGTGTGTGTGTTCCCAATCCCTAACGACTATTTCATAGTGTTCCACTTTCCTCACGTTCTCTGGGAAGCGTTTCTAGGAAAATATTTTACTGACAATACAGGTTAATCATGGTAATTAACCTGCCATTACGTGGTGTTCACCTGTCACCTTTCTGCCAACGTACAAGGAAGGTCGCAGCTTTAGTGCAATGATTCTAGGATTTTTTATGTAATTGGAAAGCAATACATTACTTCTCCTCTGCTTCCCCCGACTATCTGGGTAATATTTGTACTTCAAATTTAAAGAATATTCCGCTATTCTACGTTTTAACTTTTCCATATGTGTAATATTCTTTTAGCTTTATGAACGTGAGCGTAATTATTGCGATATATATGGCTGGCAGAACCGGTTACTGCGTGGCCATTATTTGTATTCCCACATTAATTTTAACATTGCTTGAATATCTACAAAACTCTACATTTGCAATCTTCCTTTCGCTTTCAGTACTTTTACAATCATCTTGGTACTAATAAAACCTCTCTACGGTCCGACGCCACAAAGGACACCGAGTGAAAGGAGGGCCAACGAAAAGGAGTGAAAGGAGAGCCAACGAAAGAAAGGAAAAAAAAACATCTTCCATTGAGTTCTAAAGTAATGAAGGAAACACAAAAATACACCTCGCATCACAAAGCAAAAAATGTCAAATATATATTCAAACCTTAAAGCAAGATCTGAATTACCTTGTCCAGTGAGTTCCTTTATGCTTTCAAGGTTTCCATGGTGTGTCCCCCAAAATTTTTGTTAGCTCAGGGCATTTTTGTGATTGGTGGCTGGCCCCTTACTCATATCCTGCTGTGATATCAAATATTTTCAGGCGATATTTTGTGTCGTCATCTTGGAGGGCGGGATGAGCTTTGACTAGAAGGACTAAGAACCCTACACAACCAAGGAAGGGTTTTGATACATAGGTATATAGTAGTCTTGGTGGCAATTCAAAAGCCTTTAACGGAAAATTAAATGCAAAGATAAAAAATAATCGTCATCTCAGTCAGTTTAGTAAGAGGTTGTAGGACAAAAGGTTAAACATACATAAAAATCAATACATCGAAAGCATTGGCGATATGATCCAAGCATCCATCTACAAGCAAGTTCTGCATCACTGTAATCTTGCCATTTCAATACAGTTTAACTTCCTATTGGTGTTCTTATGATTTACGTAAGAAATACCTTTTAAGGGCTAAGGAGGCATCCATCAACTCAGGACCCTTGAGCAACAATTAATCCCTTTACAACAGCTGTGGAGGCCATGCACTGCAACCAGATTCGAGGCTCAGCTCATGGATTTATAGCTAGTAACATTAGCCACTACATCATGGAGGCGTTATGATATATATGTCTGAGATTCCTACATATATCACTTCCTGCCAGTAGAGGCGATCATACTAGCCGTGATCTTCCTCGGAGAATCACGATGAGGTTCAGAATATAAAAAATCTTCTCTACATTATCAGCTCCAGAAATATCTTTAAACTCAATGCAGTGCTAATATTGGAAATCAAACAGGTAAACAGTGAGGAATTAGACAAACCTACATCACTAAACATTGCATAACACTCACACTGACAGCAGATTCTCGCAGGCAAGTAAGTGTTCAAACAGGAACATTCTCCCAACAGAAAGTGGAACCGAAGAGGAGTATATGCATAGAGGTAAAGGGGATGGAGGTAGGGATAAGGGAGTAAAGAGGAGTGGAGCAGAGTTGATGGGGCGTGGCGTAGCGGCAGAGAGAAGGGCATTCATGTGGAGGGGAGAAAGGATAGCCATAGATCGAGGATTTCCTTAACGGGGGGAAACGACGGTGAGACAGGAGGATATTATTCTCTCTCTCTCTCTCTCTCTCTCTCTCTCTCTCTCTCTCTCTCTCTCTCTCTCTCTCTCTCTTTCTCTCTCTCTCTCTCTCTCTCTCTCTCTCTCTCTCTCTCTCTCTCTCTCTCTCTCTCTCTCTCTCTCTCTCTCTCTCTCTCTCTCTCTCTCTCTCTCTCTCTAAGGTGATATTCTTTCGTTTTTATCTCTTTTAACTTATTCTTCTCCCATAACATTCTCAGTGTCTCTCCTCTCTTAATGTGCGTCTTTGTTCAGAGTATGTAGTGTTGCTTCGCCATTGCTAACGTAAACTACTTGCCTCACATACTTCTTCATAGCTTGATGAACATTCTCTTCACTCTCCACTCTGCTCGTCACTATGTATACAACTTAATCTATAAGCATGACTGATTTTAATTTCGTATAATTTTTTTACGCCATTTTGATTAGTTACGTTACTCTTTTGCTGTATTTTTTCCTCTTCATTATTACCAGCTAATTAATTACTATAAAAAATATTCGTACTCGGCGTTGATTATAATATTCATGACCTTTGAAGCAAAATGCGAATTACTTTCACTAGTCTTTCCTTTAATGCGATATCCCCGTTTAAAAAATATGTCGGGGTTTATTAGATATTGCAATTGCTAGATGAGGGCCAGAGTCAAGATTCTAAAGGTTAGTAGTTCTGACGGCAACATATAAGATAGAGAAGGTCAAAGAAAGGCTATGTACACTACAGGAGTAATCAAACAGACTCTGCCATCCTGAAATAGTGTATAAGAAACTTGTTTTCATCATATGTTCTACTTAAACTAGTTGTAACTCCTTTCGTTTTACTCGTATTGAATTTTCAAGCAATGCTTCAAAATCTGCACCTTTTTTCTGATCCTTATGGTATGTAACAAGTACTGATAAACACAATATTAAGAAAATATATATTACGTCCTCACGTAAATTACGTAGAATATAAATAATGAAAAAAGAAACTAGACGCAGGATTGGAATGGGATAGGGTTTAAAAAGAGGAGAAAAATATTTATAATTTCACAATATAACTCTTTGTTATATTTGATCGGTATCTATCTCATGAAAAATAGTTATCTACTAAAATAATGATATCATTAAACAAACAATATTAGCTTCTAAGCTAAGATACCAATTGAACAAAGTGCTTTGTTTATTAGTTGGTAGTTTCATAAGGAATATCTGATATCTTTTCCATCAACATTGGTAAAGTATTAGATCCACCATACTGATTTTATCATCTGTTTTAACCCAAATAAATTCATTTATAGCAATAAAAGTTTCTGGTGAAATTAACTGAAACTATGCTGAAAGTCTTACATTATTCCCATGTACAATATAGTTTTAAAAAAACAAAATCGAAGAGGAAATTTTGCAAAAAATTTCCCGGAGTAGAAAAAATGACAGAAATACACCATATGTTGAGGTCAATTCTAGACATCCACGAGGGTCTGTAAGATGGTTAAACGTGTCGTAAGGCTTAGTTATGAACTGCTTTGAGGTGTAACAGTCATTACAAGAATATTCGTGGACGTTAAGACAATATGTGTTCCTTACGGGGTAACGTGTCGTGTGTAGGAGTATACGCGGGTTACTGATGGCTATCATATCCTCTCGATGGAGCTTGACACTACAATAAAAGTACTGCATTACATTTTTTAATGAAAATAAATCACTTCCATAGCCATTGGCACCGGTGACAGAGTCAGTAGTGAAAATTTTGATCGGTCGGTCATGTCCGAACGAGCGGTGGGAATTGAATTGTTTTTCTGCCTCTATATACCTAATTCTAGTGAGCCTTATCTTGATGCAGCAGCATTTAAGAATGAAAATAAATAACTTCCATAGCCATTGGCACCGGTGACAGAGTCAGTAGTGAAGATTTTGATCGGCCGGTCATGACCGAGCGAGCGGTGGGAATTGAATTGTTTTCTGCCTCTATGTACCTAATTCTAGTGAGCCTTATCTTGATGCAGCAGCATTTAAGAATGAAAATAAATAACTTCCATAGCCATTGGCACCGGTGACAGAGTCAGTAGTGAAGATTTTGATCGGCCGGTCATGACCGAGCGAGCGGTGGGAATTGAATTGTTTTCTGCCTCTATATACCTAATTCTAGTGAGCCTTATCTTGATGCAGCAGCATTTAAGAAGGTCAAAGAAAGGCTATGTACACTACAGGAGTAATCAAACAGACTCTGCCATCCTGAAATAGTGTATAAAAAACTTGTTTTCATCATATGTTCTACTTAAACTAGTTGTAACTCCTTTCGTTTTACTCGTATTGAATTTTCAAGCAATGCTTTAAAATCTGCACCTTTTTTCTGATCCTTATGGTATGTAACAAGTACTGATAAACACAATATTAAGAAAATATATATTACGTCCTCACGTAAATTACGTAGATTATAAATAATGAAAAAAGAAACTAGACGCAGGATTGGAATGGATAGGGTTTAAAAAGAGGAGAAAAATATTTATAATTTCACAATATAACTCTTTGTTATATTTGATCGGTATCTATCTCATGAAAAATAGTTATCTACTAAAATAATGATATCATTAAACAAACAATATTAGCTTCTAAGCTAAGATACCAATTGAACAAAGTGCTTTGTTTATTAGTTGGTAGTTTCATAAGGAATATCTGATATCTTTTCCATCAACATTGGTAAAGTATTAGATCCACCATACTGATTTTATCATCTGTTTTAACCCAAATAAATTCATTTATAGCAATAAAAGTTTCTGGTGAAATTAACTGAAACTATGCTGAAAGTCTTACATTATTCCCATGTACAATATAGTTTTAAAAAAACAAAATCGAAGAGGAAATTTTGCAAAAAATTTCCCGGAGTAGAAAAAATGACAGAAATACACCATATGTTGAGGTCAATTCTAGACATCCACGAGGGTCTGTAAGATGGTTAAACGTGTCGTAAGGCTTAGTTATGAGCTGCTTTGAGGTGTAACAGTCATTACAAGAATATTCGTGGACGTTAAGACAATATGTGTTCCTTACGGGGTTAACGTGTCGTGTGTAGGAGTATACGCGGGTTACTGATGGCTATCATATCCTCTCGATGGAGCTTGACACTACAATAAAAGTACTGCATTACATTTTTTAATGAAAATAAATCACTTCCATAGCCATTGGCACCGGTGACAGAGTCAGTAGTGAAAATTTTGATCGGTCGGTCATGTCCGAACGAGCGGTGGGAATTGAATTGTTTTTCTGCCTCTATATACCTAATTCTAGTGAGCCTTATCTTGATGCAGCAGCATTTAAGAATGAAAATAAATAACTTCCATAGCCATTGGCACCGGTGACAGAGTCAGTAGTGAAGATTTTGATCGGCCGGTCATGACCGAGCGAGCGGTGGGAATTGAATTGTTTTCTGCCTCTATGTACCTAATTCTAGTGAGCCTTATCTTGATGCAGCAGCATTTAAGAATGAAAATAAATAACTTCCATAGCCATTGGCACCGGTGACAGAGTCAGTAGTGAAGATTTTGATCGGCCGGTCATGACCGAGCGAGCGGTGGGAATTGAATTGTTTTCTGCCTCTATATACCTAATTCTAGTGAGCCTTATCTTGATGCAGCAGCATTTAAGAAGGTCAAAGAAAGGCTATGTACACTACAGGAGTAATCAAACAGACTCTGCCATCCTGAAATAGTGTATAAAAAACTTGTTTTCATCATATGTTCTACTTAAACTAGTTGTAACTCCTTTCGTTTTACTCGTATTGAATTTTCAAGCAATGCTTTAAAATCTGCACCTTTTTTCTGATCCTTATGGTATGTAACAAGTACTGATAAACACAATATTAAGAAAATATATATTACGTCTTCACGTAAATTACGTAGATTATAAATAATGAAAAAAGAAACTAGACACAGGATTGGAATGGTATAGGGTTTAAAAAGAGGAGAAAAATATTATATATTCACAATATAACTCTTTGTTATATTTGATCGGTATCTATCTCATGAAAAATAGTTATCTACTAAAATAATGATATCATTAAACAAACAATATTAGCTTCTAAGCTAAGATACCAATTGAACAAAGTGCTTTGTTTATTAGTTGGTAATTTCATAAGGAATATCTGATATCTTTTCCATCAACATTGGTAAAGTATTAGATCCACCATACTGATTTTATCATCTGTTTTAACCCAAATAAATTCATTTATAGCAATAAAAGTTTCTGGTGAAATTAACTGAAACTATGCTGAAAGTCTTACATTATTCCCATGTACAATATAGTTTTAAAAAAACAAAATCGAAGAGGAAATTTTGCAAAAAATTTCCCGGAGTAGAAAAAATGACAGAAATACACCATATGTTGAGGTCAATTCTAGACATCCACGAGGGTCTGTAAGATGGTTAAACGTGTCGTAAGGCTTAGTTATGAACTGCTTTGAGCTGTAACAGTCATTACAAGAATATTCGTGGACGTTAAGACAATATGTGTTCCTTACGGGTTAACGTGTCATGTGTAGGAGTATACGCGGGTTACTGATGGCTATCATATCCTCTCGATGGAGCTTGACACTACAATAAAAGTACTGCATTACATTTTTTAATGTAAATAAATCACTTCCATAGCCATTGGCACCGGTGACAGAGTCAGTAGTGAAAATTTTGATCGGTCGGTCATGTCCGAACGAGCGGTGGGAATTGAATTGTTTTTCTGCCTCTATATACCTAATTCTAGTGAGCCTTATCTTGATGCAGCAGCATTTAAGAATGAAAATAAATAACTTCCATAGCCATTGGCACCGGTGACAGAATCAGTAGTGAAGATTTTGATCGGCCGTTCATGACCGAGCGAGCGGTGGGAATTGAATTGTTTTCTGCCTCTATGTACCTAATTCTAGTGAGTCTTATCTTGATGCAGCAGCATTTAAGAATGAAAATAAATAACTTCCATAGCCATTGGCACCGGTGACAGAGTCAGTAGTGAAGATTTTGATCGGCCGGTCATGACCGAGCGAGCGGTGGGAATTGAATTGTTTTCTGCCTCTATATACCTAATTCTAGTGAGCCTTATCTTGATGCAGCAGCATTTAAGAATGAAAATAAATAACTTCCATAGCCATTGGCACCGGTGACAGAGTCAGTAGTGAAAATTTTGATCGGTCGGTCATGTCCGAACGAGCGGTGGGAATTGAATTGTTTTTCTGCCTCTATATACCTAATTCTAGTGAGCCTTATCTTGATGCAGCAGCATTTAAGAATGAAAATAAATAACTTCCATAGCCATTGGCTCCGGTGACAGAGTCAGTAGTGAAGATTTTGATCGGCCGGTCATGACCGAGCGAGCGGTGGGAATTGAATTGTTTTCTGCCTCTATATACCTAATTCTAATGAGCCTTATCTTGATGCAGCAGCATTTAAGGTCAAAGGAAGGCTATGTACACTACAGGAGTAATCAAACAGACTCTGATCAGTAAACCGCTTACAATCTTATTCAATAAATCCTTAAGAGATGGTAAAGTTCCATCAGATTGGAAACGTGCAAATGTAACACCAATCTTCAAAAAGGGAAACAAAACACAACCTGGAAATTATAGGCCAATCAGTCTGACATCAGTTGTATGTAAATTAATGGAGACAATCATTCGTGACAATGTGGTGAAATTCCTTGAAGAAAACGATATAATAAAACCCTCACAGCATGGTTTTCGTAATAAACGTTCATGTTTAACTGACTTATTAAAATTCTTCCACAATGTTTTTGACGCGTACGATGAAAGCAGAGCAGTAGATGTCATATATCTTGATTTTCAAAAGGCCTTTGATAAAGTATCTCATCAACGATTGCTTAATAAACTAATGACTCACGGTATCTCTGGTAGCATTTACAATTGGCTTCTGGACTGGCTCTCTGAACGTAAGCAGAGAGTAGTCTTAAACGGTGTCTCCTCTCAATGGTTAAACGTAAAAAGTGGCGTACCACAAGGTTCAGTGCTTGGTCCTGTCTTATTCATGATATATGTTAATGAACATAGATGATGGGATCACTTGCAAAATATCGAAATTCGCTGACGATACGAAAATTCTCAGCAAAGTAACTACGACAATTGACAGAGAAGTCTTACAATCAGACCTAGATCGACTAACATCTTGGGCCAATAAATGGCAAATGAAATTTAACGTTAAAAATGCAAGGTACTACACATCGGAAGAAATAATGATCACGTTCAGTACTCAATGAATGGTAAACCAAACAAGGAAAAAGATTTGGGAATCACAATATCAAACGATTTAAAACCCAGTCAACATTGCTCAGAGGTAGTTAAAACTGCTAACAGATTGGTCGGCTTTATTGGGCGTACTTTCGAAAATAAATCAGAAAAAGTCATATTAAAACTGCATAATTCACTAGTACGACCCCATCTTGAGTATTGCGTACAGTTTTGGTCCCCATATTACAGAAAGGACATTGACAAACTGGAAAGAGTCCAGCGAAGAATAACAAAAATGATTCCAAGGCTGAAAAATAAACCTTATGAAGAAAGACTTAAAGAACTAAACTTATTCAGCCTAGAAAAAACGAAGGATGCGAGGGGATTTAATTGAAATGTTCAAGATAATCAAAGGATTCGATAATATCAATACAGAAGATTACATTACTTTTGATAGATCAAATATAACAAGAAGACGTCATTCTTTTAAGATTACTGGTAAAAGATTCACATCAAACGAAGCCAAGCACTTCTTTTTCAATCGGATCGTTAACGTTTGGAACTCCCTGCCCGCCAATGTCGTCGACAGTAAAACAATTACTACGTTCAAAAATAGACTTGACAAATACTTAGAAGCCAATCCACAACTAAAATACTATCCGTTAACGTAGCAAACTTTTGAGTATGTTCATCCTGATGTACCTAACTTACGAAATGTCGATTCAAAAGACGTCGCTAGTGGCCTGACATCGCTTGCCAGGAAGTAGTGGTAGCAGTAGTGGTAGTGACAGTAGTGATAGTCTGGTCTTGGTTAGCCTTCCTTTCCCTGCCAGCCATGGCTGGGGAGAGAAGCCTTCACCCTTACTATCCTGTATCCTTCACTCTAGATTAGATAGTGTACTCACAAACAGCCTCGTAAGGGCCAGCAGGCCTGTTGCTGTTTGTTCTTCCTATGTGTTCCTATGTGTTCACAGTGGCGGCTTCCATCATCGTACTAGGAACAGCTTGAGTGTGTTAGGTTAGGGTTAGGTTGGGTTGGGTTGGGTTGGGTTGGGTTGGGTTGGGTTGGGTTGTGTGTGTGTGTGTGTGTGTGTGTGTGTGTGTGTGTGTGTGTGTGTGTGTGTGTGTGTGTGTGTGTGTGTGTGTGTGTGTGTGTGCATAGACGTATATATAATGAACAAATTTGAAGCTTCTAATCATCATAATGTTAATCTCCCCGTTCATTAAAGCCATTTTAACCACAAAACAGTTAGCTACGAAAACAATATTACGATTAATGTGATTGTATTGGTTGCAAGCGTAGCACGTTTGACACCCGACAACCACTTGGGTGCAACGAGGAGGTGGAAGGGTTAGCATACATAGCACATGATTGACAATTATCCCCAGTCATCGAGTGGTATTAACATCACTAACATGCTGGCTATTGGCTGCCCACCTATACCCTTCCAATACAACCTCGGAAACACGGAGCATGGAGGAGTGAAAATAAACCCTGAGGAGAGATACACTATATAAAGCCCCTGTGACATCGGCTGCAGGGATAAGAACATAAGAATATACAAAAATAAGGAGGCTGCAAGAGGCCAATTGACATACACCAATTGACCTCGTCTACATCAGCCACCCAACTGTTGTCCTGATACGACCACCTAAATCCCTATCAAACGTGACAAACTTCATAGGAAAGCAAGGTTTTTTTTTACTGCATTTCTCACTTTGGTAAATGTTGTTATGAAAAAAAATTTGGTACGAAAAAAAATATGATTGAGTATTACATGCTTCTTTGTGGAGAGGGGGAGAGGGGAGACATGGCGGAAATGAAACAATGGAGAGGAAGTAAGAAGGATGTATTATACTCACAACCCCAGGCCTTCTTTATGTTCATCTTTAATAGTCCTTCCGGAATATTGGATGTATAGAAAGGTTCTTACCTGAAAGCTTTCCTACCTATCTAATATATCTTCCTGTTCAGTATGGTAATATAGTCATCAATGTATCTGTCTGTGTGTCTGTCTGTATGTCTGTTTGTCTGTTTTTCTGTCTGTTTATCTATCTATCTATCTATCTATCTATCTATCTATCACCCCCTTTTTCTATTTGCCTACCTATCTGTCTATATATCTACACATCTATTTATATACCTATTCATCAATATATCTATCTATCTGTATGTCTGTTTCTCCATCTTCGCAGTTTTATATCTCTCTGCCTGTTTGCCCCTTAGAGTGTCTGCCTGTCTGTCTGTCTTCAAGAGCTGCGGGTCTTCTGGAATTTCAGCCAAATAGGAGTGACCCGGAAAATTCACTCACCTCCAGTCACACATAAACTCCTTCAATAAAACTAAGCTTCTATTCTCCTCTGGGATGTAAGGTCTTATAGATTTCCACCACCTATCTGTCTATTTTGTGTGTGCTCTTTTTCCCACATCCCGGCCATTCATTTTGTCATCATACACTCATTTAGCAGACTCCCCTACCTTCATTGTTCTCGCATGACCAAAACTAGTGCCATATGTTCCATTTCACGAATTTCCACTCTCTGCACTTCGATGTTTTTTTTTTTCTGACGTGCTACACCTCTAATGTTTTTTTTTTCTCTCTCACTGCGGATGAATCACTGTTATTTCCGCAGTTACGACTAGCTGACTGTGTTGTATGTGTGTGTTAATAATATTACTGCTACATATACTGGTAGGCATACTATTTGGAAGGCGGACAAACATACCACAGGAAGGTGACATATTTGATTTTCTGAAAGAGAACTTGATAGAAATATGTAACACAAAGGGTGACAAAGGCTTGCTAGGTGGTATATCCAACTACATAGATGGGTTGTGTATTACTTGCAGCAGGGATGGAAGTGGAGAGTGGAAGTGGGGAAGCTATGGAAAAGTCTGAAGAAAAAAAAATATTACGAAGAAAATTGAAGGCAGAAGGAAGAATTTGAAAAGATGTTATACAAGTCTGCAGTATTGTATTTGAACTGTGTACCACGACAGAAAGCGAATGACGGAGTGCAGAGGCAGAAGAAGAGAGAGAAGACAATTAAATAACTAAAAAAAAAAAAAAAAAAACTTATTACTCTTGGATGGAAGAACTGAAAACAGAATGTCGAAAATAAAAATTGAACTAAGAGGATGGCGGCACAAAAGAATAGGAGATTACTGGGGAATTTAAGAGGATTTTTTTCTGAATATATAAGAACCTGTTTTGAAAGGAGTTGAGAAGAAATGAAAGAGCAGTTGGAACGGGACGAGAATGTTGATAGATGAATGGGGAAAGACGAACGAAGATGAATGACATAGGAAGCAGGTGGAGAATTATTTGAAAGGCAAAGAAATGAAAATGATATGCAGAGGGTAGATTCTGATGTAAGCAGGAGACGCGAAGGTAGGCCGGAAAAAGTAAGGCAATCCGTAAATATAGTGAATCAATGAGGAAATGGAGCCATGGAAACGGTGAGAGCCGATACAGTGTGTACGGAACTGAAGCGAAAAAGACTGAGGTGCGTGTGTGGACCTTGGAAAATTGGCCTCAGATTGGGCGAGAACCGTAATTGTACCATTGCATACGAAAGAAAAAGAATCGTAGTCTTTGCAATAATTATCGAAAAACTGGACTGTAAAGTGTGTTGGGTAAGGCGGTAAGACAAGTGAAAGGACTGCAAAAGACAAGACGAAAAAACAGCGTAATAATAATAAACTAGTGAATGAAAATAGATTAAAAACTAGGGTTGAAGTTTGAAAGATGATATAGAGTGAAGGTATACACTCCATTTAAGTTTAACATCCATTACAGTGAGCACAACCCTTTGACGCGTTGTGGTGTTTTATGGTGTGGAAGTGATGGTGTTGCTGCCTCTCCCTGTCACTGGCTGAGGCGCCTCTACCTGGACCCCGTGACCTGTTACTACGTAGCGGCACGGTGACACTCTTCAATCAATAACCCTTTTTATGTTAACTGATATTTGATTTGAATGATGCTGATGATGATGATGATGACAATAACGACCACGATCACGATGGGGATGAATGAGTGAATGATAATTAACAAACAAAACATTTACACACACACGCACAAAAAAAAAGCAATCTAATCCACAACACTCACAGTTCAACATACAACGTGACTCACCAGGAAACATCAATAACAGATGAAAAATAACAAGGTTGACTCACCCAATACATAAACTGACTGATATATGGATCAAGAACATTACAGACTGATGGAGAGGAGATGGAACTCACAACGGATGACGGACGGCAGTGTAGCGAGACAGCTTGTGTAACCCGGCAGACAGTATTCTACCAACCACTGAGTTACGAGATGTTAGTGAGGGTGCTTGGGTAAAGGTCTACAAAATGGGGTCTAAAAGAAGGTAAAGGAACACCTATCACCTGTCTGGGTCACCTCAAAATAGTCCTATATTGATTTATTTTCTTTCTTTTGACTTCCATAAGAACATTGTGAATAGATGCAAGAACTTTACTGTGCACAAAACAACTGCAGAAAAATAAATACGTTGGTGTTTTGACTTCTACTGCTCTCTCTCTCTCTCTCTCTCTCTCTCTCTCTCTCTCTCTCTCTCTCTCTCTCTCTCTCTCTCTCTCTCTCTCTCTCTCTCTCTCTCTCTCTCCCCCCCCCCGCAACCCCATAATCGGTCTCAGATGTACAGTGAAGCGGCAGAAACCTTCAGCCTGGGAGATAAAAATATGTAAATTACATAAGATTACGAACCCTTCAAAATATGCCTTCTCAGAATGGTGCAGCCGAATTTGGTTCACATATATTTTACATGCGTCATGTACACATGCAGAAACACGCACACACACCATGTTAAACATAGGGAATTCTTCCTTCAGGTCACAACACTCCTCCAAACTCACCGCTGAGAGGCTTCAAGGTGACCTTCAAGGTGACATTCAAGGTGGAAAGTTCAACCTCCTGAGGAAGTCATTGCTAATGTTTATGACCCAAGGGTGGGATGCGAATCAATAATGCAAGCAATTTTATGAATAGATAAATAAATATATAAATAAACAGGAATATAATTAGATTGCATCCACATCTACATATATATATATATATATATATATATATATATATATATATATATATATATATACATATATATGTATATATATATATGTATATATATATATATATATATATATATATATATATATATATATATATATATTAAACAGTAGTGGTTGCACAGAAAAATAAATATCGGAAAAAGCCCACTTTTCTTAGTGTATAATCATTAAAAATACCATTTCTTCTTTTCTCATTTAGTAAATACAAACGTTTTCAATTCTAAGTCCAGCAACAATTGCATAAAATGAAGAGCAAAGACTATGTGAAGATGACTTGCGGAATGAGTTTTAATGATAACACTTGATTGGTGCTTTGTGGTGCTTTTTGTCTCGCCTCATTCCACGCTCGGTTTTGGAACTCTGAGCAAATGGGCAAGTTTCTGTCAGCAGACAATTATAGCCTTGCATAACACACTTAAGGTTTTACCTTTTCAGTGCTAATGTTAGTGATTCTAACGGAATGAAACATATGCGATACACATACATATGAAAATTGTTATAAAAAAAGCAGTAGAGCCTAAAACCTTCCTTCCATAAGTGTGGGTTTGCAGTTGGTTTTAAAACTTATCAAAACACTCAACCTGCAACTTTTCCAGCAGAAAAGCAAATGTTTGGAAAACATGGAAATGCTTTTATCAGCAGCCCAACACGTTCATTTTAAATAGTTTCCGTCCGATTCCCTGAGCCAATTCGCGATGTGGCTGCCTCTCACTGAGCATAACAAGGAAGTGAAAATGATTGCAGTAAAGTGTCACGCATAAATCTAGCTGGTTCACTGCACAAAATTATTTTTTAGTCTATCAGTGAATACCAATCTGCTTCATGGCCTCCATAAAAATAAATATTAGAATGTTTGTCCTAAAGCAGACAAATTTTTTTTTTTTTTCGCCTCAAAACGCTGAACTTATATAAGTTATCAATCTTTGAATGTTACCTTTTTAAATTATTCATAACAACAACAGTGCAGAGGATCGTATGGATGTCGGACCGACATTAAGGATTCAACGATGAAAATGAAGAGTCACTGCAAGAATCTAATAAAATACTGCAGTGAGAAGCACCACAACAAGGAAGGAGTCAACTTGTGATAGGATTGACAGGAAAACCAAAACCAAATAAAGATGAAGGCACAGGAATAAATATGTTTAAATAAACTTCATACAGCAGACCTATGAAGTTGCAGCCATGTGTATTTGCTAATTGTGTGTGTGTGTGTGTGTGTGTGTGTGTGTGTGTGTGTGTGTGTGTGTGTGTGTGTGTGTGTGTGTGTGTGTATGTGTGTGTGTGTGTGTGTGTGTGTGTGTGTGTGTGTGTGTGTGTGTGTGTGTGTGTGTGTGTGTGTGTGTGTGTGTCTTACGTATTGATATATAACAAAATAGATAAATGGATACATAAAGAGTCATAAAAGGCCAGTAAACCGGTATATAGTAGGTCAGTGCTATTCTTATTTTCTTTCTTCTTCTTTTTCTTCTTCTTCGTTTCTGCTGTCCTAATACTTGCTTTTAATTTTTTTTAGCAGCTTGTTATATATAGTTTACGAATTCTTTGAGATGTGAAGATTTAATTTTAACATCCTCAACTATATCATCACTCCAGAAGGCGATGACTAGGCAATAGGTTTAAGAATAGCGTACGATAGGCTTAGGTGAGGTATAAATCTGTAATTCTACTTCAGTGTTTTGCCAATGTAACTTTCCTCTCATGTAACACCAATCATAAGTATCTGTATATAAAGTAATTAACGTTCCATTTTTTTCTTCTGTTCGTCTATCTCATTACCTGATTCTCGAAGATACGACAAGATCTTTACGCTTTTGTCCAGGGCTGAAACTATTCCTAGAAGCACTGATGGTTGGATCAAAACAATTACCGTCATCATAACTTTCAAAGGTAACTAACAATCTCCCAACTAAGACTTTTACCATCAACTTGCCAAAAATTAATAATACTCCCATAACTTCTTTTTTTCAGTAGTTTTACGGCGAATTGAGTTTCCCAAGTTATTAACAAGATTCTTTTATTACATTTTTCAAAACTATCACGTTCTTTTATTTACACACGTTGGGATTCCATTAGATTTTGGATATTATTCTGTATGTTATTCGATAGTTACTGGTTATTTACGTGGTAACAAGTTTATCCCTGCATGATGGACACGTGTGTGGATTTGAGTACGGATTCACACACACACACACACACACACACACACACACACACACACACACACACACACACACACTCACACTCACACACAGACACAGAGAGAGAGAGAGAGAGAGAGAGAGAGAGAGAGAGAGAGAGAGAGAGAGAGAGAGAGAGAGAGAGAGAGAGAGAGAGAGAGAGAGAGAGAGAGAGAGAGAGAGAGAGAGAGAGAGAGAGAAAAAAAAAAATTCGTGTAGGGGTTTCATATATATAAGATTATTACACACAAATGGATAAAAAGAAAGTTTGCTTTGTTTTCTTCGTTTGCGCGACACTTCCCTTGAATGATGTCACAAGCGTCGTTGTAATTACGTACTGCATAAAGACCATGACTAACAGGTTTCATTTTTTTTTGTGTGTGTTACAATGTCAAAGCAAAATAATGAAATGGGTCATCCACACGTCCTGTTATGCGAAAAATAAAAATAAAAGTCGTTTGAAAAGGGAAAACTAGTATATCATAGTTTCCTGTCATAACAAGACGACAATGACAACAACAACAACAACAAATAATAACAACAACAACAACAACAACAACAAAAACAAATAACAAAAAGCAAAAAAACAAACAAAACTTCTGAATAAAAAAAAAGTGTTCTGTGTCAAGCATTTCTTTAGTATTCATCCTTAAGAGATTAAGTGAGGGAGCCATTAACGAGCTGAGTATAGAGTCCAAGTGGAGTTGAACATGAGGTATGGATCATATATATAACTTCAGCAACCTGTGTACGTACGTAGCTGGGCTTACGTGGGGCAATTAGTGACCCTACTCGAGGCTTACACTTATATAACGTTGACTTGAAGGGAGGTGGTAGCATTACATCCCATCAAACACACCCACCCACCCACCCCTCCCCGCCCACCCATACACACCCATACACCCATAAACACCAACACACACCCACACACCCACACACACACACACACACACGCGGGACACACACCACACAGCACAGGGGATGGCATCCCCTCATTGGTATATCTAACAAATGGATGATAAAATAATTGTTGCAGACTGCACAGAGCTCTTAACTCTCTAAACCCAGATTTAATAAGTGAAATTTCCAGTTAAGATTCTTAAAACGAAGACTGCACTGATCATTTTAATGCAGAGGAAAGGGATTAAACGAGTGCCACTGAACGTGAGGAAATAGTTATATGGAAGATTATTTTTCACTGATAGGCGAAGGGAATAAAATATTGAGATAAGTAAGACACAAAAGCTTCATTTTCCAAACTAAAACTATAATAGTTAGCTAGTTATAGTTAGTATAATTATACAATAGTATACAAAATTTTGATACTACCATATCAATCATTAGAGGGAAGCTGAAAGTAACCTTTTTGTGTCTAGTTTCAGTCATCAGTTGTCACACTGTATACTCCACTGCCAAAAACTAGTTGGTGGGTAACAGATGAAGGTAAAGCAAGGGAGGTTCTTCAATTGCTTCGTGATGGTGAATCAGTTTCAGGCGTTCATCTTTCACACACAAGCTTTACAAACGAGAATCTCGTAATTTGTGACTTTGTTTCCTAAATAACAAGTTCAATAATATTAATTAAGAAAACCTTCTCAGAATGCATCTGATAATGTAAATATACAACTATCAATTCTCTAGAGCATTCTGGTGAAAATGTCAAATAATACCATAT
>JAPQNM010000002.1:22021912-22034412 GCA_029783475.1 Metacarcinus magister | reverse complement strand
CCCACACCACGCTACAATGCCCTGATCTGCTCCATCACACACACGCTTCTACAACCCATGAGTGACTGTTTCAGCTTCATCGTTGTATCTGCAACTCCAAGTCTCATCAGCAAACAATAATTGACTGACCACCAATTTCCATCTCGTGCTGTGCTCCCCACTTGGCTCCGAGCATGTAGTCCTCTTTGTAACCTCCTCCACGCTCCATCTATGAACACATCCCATATATCTCTTGAAAGTAAGCCTAGTATATTGGAAAGTATCCCCTCTCCTCGCATCCCTACCTACCAGTACACGTGCCTGCCTGTCTTCGTTGGGGCTCTTCGCCGCACTGAGCAATCATCCTACCTGACTATAACAATATATATATGCGCGCGCGCACACACACACACACACACACCACACACACACACACACACACACACACACACACACACACACACACACACACACACACCTGCAGACAATTGCTACCATTACTCTATCAGTGTTTCCATTAATCAAACCTTTAAAATACTTGTTCCTCCATCTCTTCCTGTATCCCTGCACGCCCACACACTGAAGGTTTATCACTTTCAAGAATACAGAACAAGTCATTTGATAAGAAGTGATTCATGTTGCTCCTGGTAATACACTTGGTTGTTACCCAGACAGTATCATCCCGGTATTCTTAGTGTTGTGTCAACTACTATCAGGCCAGGCATCGCTTTAGTCCACAGCTGCTTCCTTCCACCAAGATCAAATGGGTTGAATCCAAGAAAGTAAACACGCACAGCAAATTTCAGTCGTACCAAAATAGCTAACTGGTTAAGAACGAAGTATATGGGACACACAACCATCACAACCGCCCTCCCCACGCCCCCAAAAATGTTACATCAACTTCACCGTGAGAAGAGACAGTAACGATGCATTTGTCACTGAACTAAGAGACGTATGGTTAGGTGGGAGGGGGAGGGGGGAGGACGAGCAGGACATTCACTTCCGTAATGTGTTCTGAATATCTCCACAAAGAGAAGATCCCAAACGTAATAATGGAATTCTTTCATTGGATAGTCAGAAGGCACAACCACACCTTACAACATCATTAGGACCTTTACTGGAAGATATCGAGATGCCTAACGTACAAAACAGCATCACTGACGGGGAAAAATAAAGGTTACGATATTCTAAGCAGGTTATAACATTATGCATTATGGCAACAGATGGACAGTTAAGACGAGATAACAGCGAGAGGAGCAAGAAAAGCTTGATAACAAGGTAGAAGCATGAGATGAGAACATTCCACGCAGTGAATTAGTATAGCAGGATACCAGACGAACATTACAATTATACAGATAACAATGATTGTATAACAAGATGATGAGGCAAAATTACTTCAAGAAATTATTGCTTCGAGAATTTCCTTCTTTAACAAAAAGTGTACAGTGAGCTCCGAGAGGTGAAAACTAAAAAGAAAGACAGTTCTTCACTAATGTCGTACTTAATTAATGGTGAATTATATTTCCAAATCCTTGCCTTATATTGTTCATCTTTCAACGAATGGAACTTATTGAATAAACAGACTACAAAACAAATGGACGGGACAGCCTTTCACATTGCATTCCAGTGCTTCGATCTAATTGGATGTTACTGGGATACCAAGATCAATAATTTAATGTGAGAAAAGACAAAACATAGCTGACTTCCCTTCAGGTTACACTTCCATCAAATGACACCAAACAAGCTTCTTAACTTTCCTGTTTATCACGACAAAATTTCGCATAATAACCTTACCTTCCGTGACAAAAGGTATGGCTTCAAAAATGTAATGAATTATTTCAGTTCAATAAACATTAATGTTGTCGTCAATCAACACCACCTTGATGTTTTTAATAAGGGAGTGAAGAAGAATGTGTCGCGCCACACCAATCATTCCTTAACATCAGTATATCCAAAACTTTAACAGATGGAGAAAAAATAACTTTTTTTTCACAAACTGAAACTCGCCAATCTTACTTGAGCTGATCAATGCCTGTGACTTTAATTAAATAACTTCTTTTACTTACTTTCATCTCTATCTGCCTGGATTACAAACACAAAATGTTCAGATGCAGTGAAATGAAAAAAATTCTTCGTAATTACTTCAGCTCAGTCAAGATTTTCTGAAGGTGCTCCATTCTTCTTCTTCTTACTACAAAGTTCACAGTGGTGGAATTGACCCATGTGATCCCACCAGTAAGTTTGTTCGGCAGAGTGTTGACATCAGCGTCTGTGGCAGGGACACCCAATGACGTGGTGGGAAGGGTGGCGCCTCATACCAGCAGGGCGTTGGGTACACTGTATCACAACAACAGTCCGCACTAAAGGCAACAGTTGTTTTCGACGTAAAACATGTAATGAACACCGCCACCCACCCTTCAACACTTTCACACCTGCACAGAACACTGGAAGCCTTCAATAAACACACGTACAGTAAACAAAATAACATACATACATACACATGCACACTGCACGCTATCTTGAAATGTTCAATATATTTAATTCCTAGAAATACATATTTTTTAATCCTCATAAAACCAATATGCGAGATCTTTTCAACATTATTCCACACAGCTTGGTATCACGCTCAACAATAGTGCCCATTATGGATTCGTAACCGATTATCGTCCCTCAGTAATGGAAAAAGACCAACGCAGTCACACAGTTTGTAAAGATCCAAACCTTGGTCTGATCTACAGTACTCTTACGTTTCATGTAATCACGCCGGCCTTCGATAGAGAGCAGCTTTACGTCTCCCTCGCAGAGCAAACATGCAAACCCAGCTTGTCGTGTTACATGTAATTCTATGCAAATACTGAAGACATGCTGGTCATGGTGGTGACAGAGTCCATGATTTACTGCAGAATGGTAGTTGTCGGATGCTGGGCAGTGGAAGTTTTTACATTATTTTGAAGAATTTTTTCTTATTTTTTCAGCAGGCAAAGTGTTTGTTCATGAAATTCAAATAACAAACAGTTAATGTGTGGGTAAGACGACTGGATAAAACGATATTCTACAGACAAGCAATGGTAGTGGCTGTCAGCGATGATAATGATGATGATGATGATGCTGAAAGAGGTACATTCCCAATAGTTGACAAGACAGTTGTAATAGTTTCTTACCCTCACATCAACCCAATGGAAGTAACATACTGAATGGTACCGAGGGAAGGATTTGTAGCTCATGTTTCGAAATAATGATGAGTTACTTTACTGTTGCCTCCCTCATTGTGTGCATCACTGGAAACACTACCACACCAAACTCATCCAGAATGTGTGTACGTGCGTGTGCGTGTGTGTGTGTGTGTGTGTGTGTGTGTGTGTGTGTGTGTGTGTGTGTGTGTGTGTGTGTGTGTGTGTGTGTGTTTGTAAATCATATTCGATACAGGGATATGCATTTCATCAAAGGTGAAGTATTGTAGTTGTCTGTGTAATCTCGTGAAGCAAGATTCTTTTACTATTTCAATTTCTGGCAAGTCGAACATCCTAATGTATAAACTGGAAAATACGGTCTTCAGAAACGGAAATAAACTCTACATTCACTTCATTTCTTTATATTTTTTTAGCGAATTAACGAGTAAAAGAAAAAATCCAAGAAAGCTTTTCAACTTAAAGGCCATTTTTTTTCATCTTATCCAATTCCCCTTTTCGTCAGGGTTTGAGTAAAGAAAAATAAGGTGAATATCTTAAGTTCTAAACTCCAAGAATTTCAATTTCCTTAAACCGTCGCCCTCCTCTGCCAGTCTTCCATTCTTGTGTTCCTTTCCCTTCCAAAAGCATCTCCTTTCACCCCATGATCTCCATAATCTACACGGAAATCCATCTATTCATGAATGGATCTCCTGTAGTATCAGTGTCCTTCATTAGGTTTCCACTCCGCTGGTCAGTCTAGGGACACACGCGATAATGTCCTTACTTCCTCTGATACAAGAATCCTTCCTTCCACCCTGGAGTTCCCTTTTACCCTGAAACACTAGCATTTCTTTTTAAAACAAGACTAATTTCCAGATTCAAGCGGACTTTTTTTCAGTGTACTCACTGGACAGCTTATACGCTTGTGTACACATGTATATTTAGGTGAATTTACATATTATCATCATAAGTATATATACTGAACCGTTGGATTATGACAATACCCAGCTCATCCACACAGCATGTAAACAGCGGACATCCTCCTTTAGTTTACTTAGGAAATATATATAAACATGTACATTAGAAGCAACGTTTTACTCTAATATTACATTTTCAAAACACTTTTTAATGAAAATAGTACATGAAACCCAGGCTCGTCTAGCTCTTGAATACTTCTTTGTGGATAACATCCTTGTCAATATAATAAAAGATAGTTATTCATACATTGCATAAGATTAAGTCATAAAAATCTGAACCTGCATCATTATACCTATCATGAAAACACTCGCTCTTCCTTGACAATCGTTTGTGTTCCTCTTTCCTCAGTGTCAGCGGTGAAGTTCAAGATCACGGAAGGGAACGAGAGAGGCGCCTTCCGCATCGACCCTTCCACAGGACGGCTCGCCCTCAACTCTCCCCTTGATTACGAGGAGCAGAAGCAGGTGAGGCGGGGCGAGGGAAATGGACTGACAGGTAGATGATTGATGAAGAAAAAATAGAGTATATAGTAGATGTAGCAGTAAAGTCAGTTCTGGTAGTAGTCGTAGTAGTTGTTGTAGTAGAAGTAGTAGTAGTATTATTAGTAGTATAGTAGTAGTAAAAGAAAAAGAGAGAGAGAGAGAGAGAGAGAGAGAGAGAGAGAGAGAGAGAGAGAGAGAGAGAGAGAGAGAGAGAGAGAGAGAGAGAGAGAGAGAGAGAGAGAGAGAGAGAGATATACATCACCTTACGCGATCCTGTTTCCTTATTTTTTCTTATACTCAATCTTTATCCATTACTTGTTTTATTTTATCCATAAATAATAGCAATCAAAAAATAAAGAACACAAATATAACAAGTACTTTTTTTTTGTATTCCTACTCCACTCATGATTGAAATACTTTATCATCACCGTTAAAAAGACTATATAAAAAAAAGTCTAACCCATCTAGAAGAGCCTAATACACTGAGGCTTTGTTATAGGACAGAAGTTTAAGTTGCGTGTTGTTCTTTGTAACTTCTAACTCTCGAAGTCTTCTCAAACCCAAACATTCACCCAAAAAAATATACTCTTTACTAAAATGTGATGGATACAAAAATGTTCAATAAGTAACATTAAATTCTCATTCAAATCCATACATACTACCGCACGCATTTTATTATTATTCTAGATAGTAAGCTTTACGTTAAAAATCATTGCAATGTTAGACACAAACTTGACACTAAATTCATCAATGACGCAGGAAAAAAAAAATAAATAAATAAATAAATAAAATAAAAAAAATAAATCGTAGTCGAGCCGGAGTGGAAAATTCACGTTACCATAGCAACAGCATGAAGAGGAAGAGATGAACACTTGAGATAAAATAAAATAAATTAACAAATAAATAAAAAATAAAAAAGGTTCTATTTATTCTCTACCAGCAGCCACCACCACCACCACCACATCTTTTCTGTATACCTCGCCTCGGGGCCTTACTAACCTTCACTGCCGCTTGTATACGTATGTCGTGCCCGCAATGGACACCTACACACACTACCGAGGTGTTTATTCTCTTCCGTCAGTGTTTCAAGGGTTTTCCATCACTACTCGGAGAAACCCTGGGTGTGTCTGCGGTAACCTGGCGTTTGATCCTTCTGTCTGTCTGTTTGTCTATCTGTTTCTCTCTCTCTCTCTCTCTCTCTCTCTCTCTCTCTCTCTCTCTCTCTCTCTCTCTCTCTCTCTCTCTCTCTCTCTCTCTCTCTCTCTTTAACTTGCTTCCTCTATGTCATACAGCTTTTTGTACGTTATAGGATCTTGCAATACTTGAAGACGTACACTCAGCAGACAGAGCTTACATTGATCCTTTCGTTGATCAATACATCTTAATACAGAAGGAATGTGGGAATTACAAGTTATCTTTTCAGGAACGTGAGGTCTATAGGAAACAAGCTGAATGGATGAATAAAAGGAAGTCAGAAAGAACTCACTAAGCCTGATGTAAGTAGGTAGTTGTCCTTTTATATCATGTCAAGATAGGAGGGAGAAGGATAAGCAATGCCAATCATCTATGTAATGATCTATCTGTCCATCATGTCGTCTGGGAATGTGATAATAATGCCTTGTGTGCAGTCGTATTCCGCAACATTATTCCCTCATTCACAATCACACCGTAGCGTCAATGCCTAAGATTGAACCTCTACTCAACCAAAACACACAATAAAGTGGTTGTTTGATTGCCTTTTCCGTCTACTGGAGATTCATTAATTTAAGATCGAAAGGAACGTGAGAACTAATATAATATGGAATTCTCTGTGTCTGTCTGTCTGTCTGTCTGTCTGTCTGTCTGTCTGTCTTTCTGTCTGTCTGTCTGTTGTTGATGGCGATGCAATCCTCTCGGTACAATTTTTTCTCTTTCTTTCTCTCTCTCTCCGATATTAATAAGAAAATTTTTGCGAACCTTGTCTTTCAACTGTTAACAGAGACACGTGCCAGGTCCTTGTTCTTTCATACAGCGACAAAAGCACCAACACTCCGGTTGTCTCCTCGAACACTTACATTTTCTGTGTTGATTGTCGTTGTTGTGTTGTTTGTCGTCGTTGTTTGGAAAGTACTGCGTTGGTCTGACAGTAATGGGTTAAAGGGTTACGGCTTAATTAACTTTTAAAGTGGAAAAATACTTGTACTGTGCCATAAAAAAAAGGGAGAAATCTTGAAAAAATAAACCTTTGAGACTAAAAATTAAGTTATGTTGCTGCCTTCGCTATTTTCTCAGATCGAGGCCAATATAAGCAAGTGAACGTAATAATTAGAAACGCAAAGTCTAAGTATCATATCAAGTGTGAATCCAGTAATATGTGATCACGAAATTGCATAACAAACATTGATAGCTTAATGAGTGTACATGTTGCATCATACCAGTGGTTCCCAAACTTTATGAGGCTGGCGCCGCCTTGGCTCCCAGGCCACATCTCTAGTGCATTTCCCCCACCACATATATACGAACACACACCTCTTTTTTTGTATTAAGTTTAAAGTAAATTAAAAACAACTAATCTAACACGTTACACACATACATGTATTTCACAAATAATAATGAATCCAATAAGACAAAGTATTTAGCTGTTTCAGAAATATAAAGTTTCACCTCACCTGTAACTATCTTCACAGCTTTAATGGGATGGATGTGCTTGGTGCAGGGATATCAACTTCTTAACATCAGGCTGAAAGACACAAAATCAGAATTCTTAGATTACTGTGTTCCGTAACTTATCATAGATTTTATATCATAAATTTTACGACAAAACATAGATTATCATTTAGTTTTGATGCCAACCTTCCGTTTTTCTTCTCCGTCCCCCTAGATTTTTCCCCCGCCCCCAGGGAGGCGGTACCACTCACTTTGGCTACTCATGCATTACACAGTACACAAAGAAGATAAAGGGAAGCACGTGTGGAAGGATGACATAAAGGTGCACCAGGGATTTGAGGGAACGTATTACAAAGAGATAAACTGCTTGGGTAGGAGGAAGGTTGTGGAGTGGAAAGGAAAGAGGGAGATTATATATAACTGAAAAGCGGCTGAGAATAGGTTGATGGCACAGGGAACAAAGACACTTGATTGATGCCTATGGATTATGTAGGTAATGTTGGTCCCGATGCCTTATGTGCTGGCACGGCAACTTCCCCCCACGACCTGCCATCCATGTTACAAAGGATAAGATTCACATTACCAATACAATGATTTATGGATGAACACAGATATTCGTACACAATGTTAAATCAATGGTGATAAGAAAAAGTAAAGATACACAACTTTATGGAAGTAAATAAGTGTAATCAATAAATAACAAAATCACCACCATATAAATACATTCTTCTAGCACACACGTATCTTTGTTAGCCTTCCCCTTCCATGAGACACAGTCGCCTAGATTATTTACTTGTGAACTCGAGGCATGCATACTATTAAGGGACAAGGCTCCGGGAAGTCAAGTATAAGGCTGGAAGGAGTGGATGAGATGAAGAGATACTTGATTCATAATTGGCATACTGCTATCACGCGGGGAAGAAGGAGAAGGAGGGAGAGAGAGCGAGGGAGAGAAGAAAGGATAGATGAAGCGATACAATGGAAGGATGGGACACAGACTAACTAACTAATAATTGACAAAGACGGACTGACCGATACAGACAGAAAGACAGACAGACAGACTCAGTTATCCACTGGAAGACACGATTAATGAGGTACATGCAGTTGTAACCTCGTAATCATTATAAAAATCATTATGAAATCATTATGAAAAAAATAGCCAGTCGCGGATTTTTCACTAAGAGAACCTGGTTGACACCCATTCCCACCCATTCCCACCCATTCCAACCCATTCCCACCCATTGTAACACTAATCACTGACAACACGTTAACGCTCTAAATGATTTGCTGAAGCTTTCATCTATACTCCAATGAATTCAAATCAACGTCACTTTCTACGTTTTATTTGCAGTGTTTTCTTTTTCTTTTCTATTGTTTCATAAAGGCCAAAAAGGTGTGCTGTTGTTTGTTTTTCTGTTGTATTACTTTGTGTTCCTTTGTACTTCCGACTCTAAAAGCTTTGAGAGAGAGAGAGAGAGAGAGAGAGAGAGAGAGAGAGAGAGAGAGAGAGAGAGAGAGAGAGAGAGAGAGAGAGAGAGAGAGAGAGAGAGAGATACAGAAAGAGAGAGACAGAAAGAGAGACAGAAAGAGAGGGAGAGAGAGTTGTATCGCCGTTGTCACCTTCCAAGACAGCAGCAAAAAGAAGAAGAAAATAAAACTGTACCAGGGGAGTAAGGAAGGGTGAGAGCCCTTGACACCCTTCATGACCTGACCCCTTGGCCGTGACCTGGACTGATTGTGCTACTCACCTGTTCTTCCCTTCCTCTCCACCATCCCTCTTCCCGCCCTTCACCTGTCTCCTTTGTTCGCCTTAAAGTGTCAAGTCTTTTTCATGTCCATTTCTGTTCTGATTTTCTATTTTCTTGACAGTATTTTACAACCATAAGGAATAGTGATTGATGATGATGATGATGATGATGATGATGATGATGATGATGATGATGATGATGATAGTAGTGAGTCTATATATATTTCAAAGCAGTCTGTCATCATCGGCAAAATCAATATAATGTTTACTCAGCAATACAATTTTTTTACCGAGAAATTATTTATTAACTCAAGTAGAATGTAGGGAAGTAAATGCAGTACTAAAGACTAAGAAACAAAGGAATAAGTGAGTATATAAATGACAAATATGACAGACTATTTATTATTATTATTGGTATGGCAGTGCTTGATCGTAACGACTTTTACCCTGCATGTCCTGAGGGAAATTTCATCGCAAGACAAATACACACAGAGGGGAAAAAACACGATTCCTCCATTAACTTCTATTCCTACGCACTGTGATTACGACACCTTTCACGGAATTTAACAACAACCAACCACCAACTTTTTCTTTCCCTGCCACCTTACCAAATATCTTCTGTTATTGATAAACTGAACCATTAACAGGAAAATATTGTGGTCCTGCATTTTCTGGCGTGATTTTTTGTGATTCGTGGAGATTTATTTTTCTATTCCAACCTCACACACTGAGCACTATAAGGTTTTCATGGATACTTAGTTATTCACGTCATGAGACCACGACGCACCAGGAAGCGTCGCACCCACACACACAAACAAACGCAGTAAGAATCAGTGATGCATCTATTCATGACCTAAATCGTAGTTATTTCCTTTTTCTTTTCTCTTTTGTCTGTGTTCTGTTATTGATTGTCAAGCAGATTTCCAATAATGTTTTCTTTTTTTTATAATTAATGATTTGTTGATGTTTTTTTTATATATTTTCTAACGATCATGATAACTACTCTATATTACTAAAGACTGAAAAACATACATCACGTTGAATGCTTCTTTTATACAACATTCTCTAGAACGTTAAGCCTCCAATGTTTATGCTCTCTCTCTCTCTCTCTCTCTCTCTCTCTCTCTCTCTCTCTCTCTCTCTCTCTCTCTCTCTCTCTCTCTCTCTCTCTCTCTCTCTCTCTCTCTCTCTCTCTTTGCTGGATGTCCTTAATTAATGAGATAAACACAGCAAAGGTCGCAACACATAACATTTACCTAACATCCCTTAAAGAGAGACAAAAATGATGGGAGGGTTAGGCTCCCAACAAATTCATTAAACAAATTTTGCAACAGAACCACAACCCAGATAATTAAAAAGTTTGCTGACGTCATTAGTATATTTAGAAAAAAGCTCAAACATGATGAGATTACGAATATGTACTCAAGAAAAGAATCAAAGCTTAAACGAAATATATAAATACACAAACTTGAAAATATAACTAATTGAACATGCACAATTTGGATCTAAAACAAGAAAATTTACAATCCCTAAATATTAATCTTCTTTTACTCCTTGAACCTTAAGATACATCACAGTATATCAATTACATGAGATCCGTTTTTTTTATTGTTACGATTATTGCTATTGTGTTCTATTTTTTTTTGCCGGAGAATCAGAAACCTATTTTTCTATGACACATGACACAAGGCACACACAGGACAGGGCTCAACAGATTTTTGTCAATAATGCTCACTGTAAACACATCCTCTCATACTCTGTCTCTCTCATCGCTTGTCATTGCCGGAGACAGCAATAAGTAGAACGTCAATCATTTTCGCAATAAACTGTAATTACGTTTTGTTTTTGTTTTCAACGCGTCAAGGCTTCCATCACGGATATATTACAAACATTTCCCATCATTCCTGCCTCTTAGTGCGTGTGCGTGTGCGTGTGTGTGTGTGTGTGTGTGTGTGTGTGTGTGTGTGTATGTGTGTGTGTGTGTATTTCTTTGGCGTGTGTTTGTCCATATTAACATACCCTCAAAAAGAGATTCCTTGCAAGCCATTCAAGAGGGGAATACTTTGGGGCAACATTGCTACACTGTCTAGTCAATCTTAAAAAAATGAAACCTGATTATCTATCCACAGTTAATCTCGTCACCATTTGACATTTATCCCGCAAACTCATCTTCAGGAAGTGATTTACGAATGACAAAGGAGGATTAAACCCCTTAGAGAAAATAGTAGTAGTAGTAGTAGTAGTAATAGTAGTAGTAGCAGTAGTAGTAGTAGTAGAAGTAGAAGTAGAAGTAGTAGCAGTAGTAGTAGTAGTAGCAGTAATAGTAGTAGTAGTAGCATATAATCTCCCAGTATCAAGAA
Source organism: Metacarcinus magister (assembly GCA_029783475.1). Taxonomy (NCBI): domain Eukaryota; kingdom Metazoa; phylum Arthropoda; class Malacostraca; order Decapoda; family Cancridae; genus Metacarcinus; species Metacarcinus magister. The sequence continues at coordinate 22,023,050 of JAPQNM010000002.1, read as the reverse complement.
AATAAACGCCTCGAGATCAGTCAATATAAAGTCAGTTTGCTCGTCGTACATTGTGAGTGAGCTGTGTCCAAATTTTAAGCTAGTTTTCAGCACTTTCCACAACCAGAACATTCTCACTCACCTGAGAAGCCCAAAGAAAGCATAACTGTCGCATACATTCCAGTTTCCACTAAATAAGGTTCGACCCCACCTACAAGTATAAGGAAACTGAACCCACTGGCTGCCTATCACCTTCAGGATATTGAGGACAGTGTAGTGCGGAAACGACGACTCTTATGTCTCAGGATTGTGTTTAAGGACGATCTCTCTCTCTCTCTCTCTCTCTCTCTCTCTCTCTCTCTCTCTCTCTCTCTCTCTCTCTCTCTCTCTCTCTCTCTCTCTCTCTCTCTCTCTCTCTCTCTCTCTCCTCTCTCTCTCTCTCTCTCTCTCTCTCTCTCTCTTTCTCTTTCTTTCTTTTTTTTTCTTTCTCTCTCTCTCTCTCTCATATCTATTTATCATTGGTCGCCTTAAAATAGGCACTCAACATTCTTTACCAACCTTCCCATAATTTTAATTGGTCTGTATGAGCCGGAAAATGACCTCACACTATTAGTTAAACATTTATTATTTTTTTCAAAGGAATGTATTAAGTGTTAATTTTTGGAAGTGTTATACTGTCACCATACACGTTAGCAGTATTTCCAAAATTATAAAACTGTATTATAGAAGCTGTTTTTTGGTGCTACAACGCCACACATTTTACCAAGTCGCGTTTTCTCACACTTGGATTTTTTCTTTTTACTTTTTTGTTGACACTCATCGCAGATCCAATAGCGTGCCATCATGGAGTAACTGTCTGGCGGAATTCTCATTTAAAGAGCACTGCCACAGCGGGGAAACACTTTGAGTCTGTGGATGATACACCTTCCTTTGTGTCCGTCCCCTCCGCCCCTCTTGTTGCCGCACTCATAAGCCTTGCCACTTGACCTTCCTGGCACAACCCCAAGTGGAACGCAGCGCTCACGTTACGAGATTATGTTAAGTCAAAGTAATGTGAAAACCACGCAAGGTTCAATGTCTTAATATGATAAACTTTACAATAACACCTAGACACACACACACACACACACACACACACACACACACATACACATACACA
>JAPQNM010000002.1:22006912-22016912 GCA_029783475.1 Metacarcinus magister | reverse complement strand
AGGAAGTGTTAATCTGCCCTTGGTGTTTTGAGGAAAGCATAGACGTTCACTGGAAAAAAGATGTAAGCAAGGAAAATTAAGTAGAAAGACGAAGCAGAGGAGGAGGAACAGAAGAGAAAAAATAAAATAAAATATGCAATTAAGAACGAAATGAGCAACACGATGATGATGGAGCAGACAGAGAGAAGAGGAAAGAAAGAGAGGAAGGTGAAAAAGAAGACAAAAAAGAAGAACAACAACAAGAACATACGAAAAAACAAAAACAAAAACAAGAAATACAACCAGAACAAGACAGAACACAAGGGGAGAACAAGTGGTGGAGGGAAAAAGAAAGAGGAAGAAATGAAGAACACGAAACAAGGAAAAAGTATAAGATAGAAGAATTAGGAGGAGGGAGGAAAACACGATAATAAGAACAGCATATAAGAAGGAAAGCAATATTGAGGAGGAGGAGGAGGAGGAGAAGAAGAAGAAGAAGAAGAAGAAGAAGAAGAAGAAATAGAAGAAGAAGAAGATACAGAAGAAGTGATAGAGGAGGAGGAGGAGGAGGAGGAGGAGGAAGAGGAAGAGGAAGAGAAAGAGGAAGAGGAAAAGGAAGAGAAAGAAGAAAGGAAGAGGAGGAGGAGGAAGAGGAGGAGGAAGAATATATAAATATATGATGAACAGGTAACAGAAAGGCTATTGGCCTATAACTAATTTACCGCTTGAGCAGGTTACTCCATTATACAGGAGGAGGAGGAGGAGGAGGAGGGAGGAGGAGGAGGAGGAGGAGGAGGAGAAGAAAAGGAAGCCAAAGGAAGATGACGAGGCTAAAAAGCTTTCAATAAAAACACAAGTACAACGGCCAATGAAAATGTCACTCCAAAAGACCACGAAGAACATTACATCAAGACAAGCTGCAGTTGGCGTATATAAATAATAGGATAGTGGAGTACATCTGAGGCTGGTTCTTTCTACCAGCCGAAGATGGAAGATAATGGAAGGTATGCAGTGAGTCTACGGGGATCCAATCACAGTAACATCTTGGGGACAAAGGCAAGATGAAGAGGCGTGATGGGAAGGTAAACGAAGCACTCGCCTGGAAGTAGGTTTGCCTGAAGACCTAAAAATAGTTATAGGTCGCGCCAGGAGGGTGATAAAATGTAAAATAAATGAGTACTTGGTTTTTTTTAAGTAACTTCATTATTTCATTTATTTTTATCTTCTTTTTAATCATAAGTTCTGTTGAAATATTTCGTGTATGTTTTTCTTTTTATGATTAATTACCAAGATAGAATAAACGTATACGAAAATGTGAGATAGTTTCACTTTCTCTCTCTCTCTTTTTTCTTTCTTTCCTCTTTCGTATCTTCATCCCTTTCCGTAGTTTCAGCAAAATTTATTACAAAGTGTCTACTTCACTGTACCCTCCTTCTTCTCCTTCTCCTCCACCACTACCTCTTCCTCCTCCTCCTCCTCCTCCTCCTCCTCCTCCTCCTCCTCTCTCTCCCTCCCTCCCCGCAATGTAAAATAATCCACCGACATTTCTGGCAACACTTTCAAACCTGGAAGAATCTGAACTTACATCCATTCTCTTTTTCCTTTATCAAGTTTCCTCAATAATTGTCTCTAGGTTCAGATTCCTTTTTTTTCAGTCACCTTTCTCACAGCGCCTTTCTACCACCATCCTTCTCCTGAGCTTCCTCCTCCTTCCTATTCCCTTTAATAAGTCCGGGGGTCTGCTCGCTCCCCTTACCCTCCTCCTCGCACCTCTTCCCCTCCCTCGCCTCTCATCCAATAAGATCTCAGCAGCCTCTCCCGATCTTCTTCCTCCACGTGGCCTCAAAACGGGACTTTTTATTTGTTACTTGTCTCATCGTTTCACTTCTTATCGGGATTTTCTATTCAGGTGACGCTCTTCGACTTTCTACTCCACCCGTTCATCCTTGTAAAACTGAACGCAAAGAAAATAATAGTCACTGATATGATTTTAATTAATATTCCTTAATGCTCATCCTCCTCCTAATTACGTCCGTCTTTGCCGCCGCTACAAAGTCCTACACTAACCTTTTTTACGGTTATACGGCTATGCTCACCCCGCACATTGGGTACTTTCATATTAATAACCTAAAGCGCTCTCATTTCTCCCGCTCCTTCTCTTCTCTTGCTCATACCCGCCCTCCCCAGCCCGGCCCCGAGTCCCCTACCTCACCACCTCATCTACTCACACACATCCACCCTCTTGTTCCACCTCGTTTCCCGGGATAGGACAGGATAAGGCTGATCTCTCTCCTCTACCGAACGCTCTACCGCCCAATCCAGCCACTCGTGTGCTGGTCTCCTCTTCGTACCTTGAACATCGGCAATCAGCTACTAATCCATCTATTGTAGTGTTATTTGTACTTGTGACCTTTCATAGTTGTTGTGTCTCGTCCAATTTTAGTAATACTGGAGGGGGTGGAGGTGGTGATAGTGGTGGTGGTGGTAGTAGTAGTAGTAGTAGTAGTAGTAGTAGTAGTAGTAAGTAGTAGTAGTAATAGAAGTATTAAAGTAGCTGTTGTTTCTTGTGGTAGTAATAGTGGTGGTGGTACCGGCAGACGTATTAGTGTGTGAATTGTTCTCTAGTTTCACACACACGCACACACACATTCCATTCCATTCCATCTCTCTCTCTCTCTCTCTCTCTCTCTCTCTCTCTCTCTCTCTCTCTCTCTCTCTCTCTCTCTCTCTCTCTCTCTCTCTCTCTCTCTCTCTCTCTCTCTCTCTCCGCCCCCCCTCTCCCCCCTGGCACAAGACAACAAGACACACACTACCAACGCCAAGGCAACGCACCTTTCCCTTCGTGACCCTGGTAGTCTGTCAGTGTTCGGCCAGCAGCACCACGAGATAGACGCGTGCTGGTCCTGCTGCAGTCTCATCACGCCACTCGTAAATATGTTAGGCAGCGCAATTTTCTCGTTTAATCTTTCATGAATATTAGAGAGATGAGAGTAAAATATGCATAGTCAAGTATACAAAAAGAAATGACTGTCACTGAATATGTTCGATTAAAAAGCTGATTCACACACAGGAATGTATGTATAAAAAAAGAATTATACATATATCACCGCATTGCAGGAGGAAGGTTCATGAAAGGCTTAATTAGACTTAATAAGGACTATCAACACAGAGTTTGTAATGCATAACAAGCATCAAACAATAACTACAGCGTACCACCTCATGTTTTGTCACCACATCCAGAACAAAATAACACTGCAGTCTGTCTCCCAAGAAGTTAAATTATCAAAGGTTTACTTATCACACACACACACACACACACACATACACACACACATATACACATACACACACACAAATACAGCCTGTTGATTTATCCGTGAGGAGCAAATACAGACATCGCTCCCTAACCCGCTGTTATGTAACCAGAAAGGGTCTCGCCTCCTTCACCTCCCCTCAAACAATACCCACAAAGGAACCCAGGAACCCACACCACTGATACCAATCGAGAACTCTTTTTGAAGCGAGAAAAAGGAAAATGGGTCTATAGCACATAATAATAATAATAATAAAAAAATCTAACAAATCAACTTCTACACAAACAGCACATTCTAACACACACATACACACACACATACACAGACATACACACGCACATCATTCTCACCTCCTATGTTCTCTCACGTATTCCTTGTGTTACATCGTTTTGCTTAACATTTCGAATACAGTTCTGTCCTTCAGTTCAGAATATTGACATGTCTTCTTTTCTTCCCTCTTTCCCTCATGTCAAGTGTCCTCCCTTCTCTCTTGCTCCTATATTTTTCACCATTCGTCTCTCTCTCTCTCTCTCTCTCTCTCTCTCTCTCTCTCTCTCTCTCTCTCTCTCTCTCTCTCTCTCTCTCTCTCTCTCTCTCTCTCTCTCTCTCTCTCTCTCTCTCTCTCTCTCTCTCTCTCTCTCTCTCTCTCTCTCTCTCTCTGATTTTTTATGTTCCCTGACATGCCGTCTCTTTTTCCTCTTATTTTCATTCTCGCATCACCCTTATTCAGTCTTTCTTATGTCCGCGCCTTCCCTTCACGCCTGTTTTTCTCTCCCACACTGAGACTTTATGATGCAGTGATAGCAAAGGTTTCAGATTCTTATACATACATATCAGATATCTGTCCTCTCACTACCCCTTCTCACCACCCTGCATACACACACCTTAACTTTCATATGTAAACCATGTAAGGAAATGTATATTAACTCCATGTTCAAGGATCTCTATTCATGCCTTTTATTTAATCTTATATTTTTTCTCCTTTTTACTAGTTTACTGATACTTTTTATAGTATTATGAAAATGTTGTATTTGAAGAAAAGAAAAAAAATAAGAAAATAAGGAGGTTGCAAAAGGCCAGTTGACCTACACAAGGCAGCTCGTATGCACCTAACACCTACCATCTGTTTTCTTCATCCATTGAAATGTCCAACTTTTTTTTTTAAAGTATCTACTGTCCCTGCACTTATCACATCCTTGCTGAGTTTGTTTCACTCCTCTACTATACTATTAGTGAATCAATTTTTACCTTTATCTTTCCTGAATCTGAAATGTTCTAGCTTGATATCATTTGTTCGTGTTTTACTTTCTCCTTGACTATGAGAACCTTATTCATGTCATCTTTGTTGAAACCTTTGACCCATTTAAACACTTCCATTACATCTCCCCTTACTCTACGTGTCTTAATCTATCCTTGTAAGTGAACTGTCATGAATTCAATTTTCACACCCGGGAATCAAACTGGTATGACAGGGTGAAACAAAAAGCTAAGTCCTGAGATAATATAATACTATGTAAGCTACGCATCAGTGACTAAGGTGCTCTCAAATAGAGGCCTTACAATCACGTTACCAAATTTCAGTACTGATTAAGAAGTGCTTTATTATATCCAAATCACAGCAAAGTACTGAGTTTTGTATGAGTGTGGTAAACATAACCTCATCTTTGCAAACGTCATTTGATATCACCTTTAAGTGAGTGGTTTGGCTCCTAGTCTCACAGTCTAGAAATCGAGTCTGATCTCTGAAATGCAAAACCATTGAAAAAATCTCTTAAAATCTCCTGTCTGACTAATTTTTCAGTATCTCAGATAACAGGCGGTACACTTAAACGTCTTGCAGAGTCTGTTTATCCAGCGTGTACGAGGAAAGACTTTTTTCCCACTCCTTCCACTCTTTAGAGGAGAGTAAAACTCCTTTAGCAACAGTAATTGGCCAAAGAGAATGGAGTTCCAAAGTTGGAAATGAGAAACTGATGTATACTGTTTCGAATAGAAGATTCATAGAAATGACAAAAGACCGAGCAAAACCATATTTATACATAACAAATGACACTATTGCAAAAATTCATATACATATAAGAATAATTAAAAACTTTTTTTTCAACAAATTTCAGCAAAAGAAAACACGATCATACTACTCTTTGTCTGTGTATAGTAAATGTTATGACTGCAAACTTCAAATTTATCGACCCTACTGTCTTTGTGAATGGAGTGGCAATTGTTGGTTCATTTGGCCAGCCTCTACAAGGATTATCAATCCATGAAGTTTCTCTTATTTCTATTTGTTAACTATAGGGTGAAGGAATTTAGTTGCAAGTAAAACCAACATTTTGGGGCTAAAATTGTTACGAAACTGTTTTCAGGGCAACATAAATAGTGTTCAACGTTACTGCCCCGTCGGGTAGAGCGACATATTTACCAGGCTCGACACGACAATTTTTGTTATTTTGTATATATATATATATATATATATATATATATATATATATATATATATATATATATATATATATTGTAAATCTTTAAAAAGATAAATTTTCTCAAAATGTTCATCAGCATGGTTCAATGTTCGAGACAAAAAAAAAAATAAATAAATAAATAAAAAAGTCATCAGGGATTGCAGGATTTTGAGGGATGTGAACAGCAAACCAAGTATCATGTAGTTATTTAACATTGTTCAAATGTATGTTGTTAAATTTATGTTGATCATCTCTCGCTGTATTTTGTTCAATGATATATATTACGAATTTTGATTTGAACAAGAGACGACTTCCCTCTAAACGTTGCACGGTTACTGCACGGCGCGTCACCCGTCACCACGCACGTACCTGTGGTGGAAGACTTTGGACGGCTAACTGTAATACCTTTATAATATTAAGTACATCTTACTGTATTACATTATAACACAACATTAATTTTATTTCAATTGCCTTTTTCATTTGTTTCCTTGTATGTCATGGTCATCAACTTCAATTCATTCATTTGCCACTAAGTCACGTAAGGAGAGAAAAAATATCAGTTACCAACAACAACAAGAAAATTACTACCACCTTCATTTCAGCATTTTTCTCCAGTCAAAAATTTTCCTGAAACTCCATTTGTAAGCGCCTTCATGTGTTCCCTGCAGCACGATCTGTTGGTGGAGGCGCGGGCAGGGCAGGCGACAAGCGAGACACGTGTGTTGGTGACGGTGCAAGACCAGAACGACCACGCACCTGTGTTTCCTCGGCGCCTACACGAGACCCAGATTACCGAGGAGGACGACAGACACCTGCCCAAGGTCATCCTGACGGTGAGTGTGAAAGAGAGAGAGAGAGAGAGAGAGAGAGAGAGAGAGAGAGAGAGAGAGAGAGAGAGAGAGAGAGAGAGAGAGAGAGAGAGAGAGAGAGAGAGAGAAAGAGAGAGAAAGAGAGAGAGAAGAGAGAGACTTTGTGTGTGTGAAGTTTACTATCTATTTATCTATATCATATACATATACCTATATATACACATAAATATAAAAAGATAGATAGCTACTGAAGGATAAGCAGATAGACAGGCAGACAGATAGATATATGCGCCAATGTTATAGGTAAAGCTTTTCGAAAATTAGTGATGACAACAGCAGGAGTAAGGGAGGATTAAATTAATGGAAAAGGTTAAGCCTTCAAAGGAATGAGCTAGGGCGGAGAAAACAATAGCGAGGCAGGAGTACGGATAAACAGAAATAGATTGTAGAGGAAACTGCAGGAGTAAGCTGTCTGCCACACACACACACACACACAGACACAGACACAGACACAGACACACAGACACAGACACAGACACACACACACACACACACACACACACACACACACACACACACACACACACACACACACACACACACACACACACACACACACATGCTTCATTTCCGTTTGCCACTATCTTCTTTTTTTCTCTGCTTTTTTAGCGATATGTATAAACTTTTTTCGCTTGCAATCTCAACCAACAGACAAAAATGACTTCTTTCCATGACTTATACAGCGTAGCTCTGAATTTTTTAACTTGCTGCACCTATAAACTTGCCCTGAGCACTCCATCACCTTAACTAACTGACTCTCACTTCCGGCAAAGCTCATTATGCAAAGCCATCACCTCTGCACCTCCAGCTTACTCGTGTTCCCGGAAAATTATGGCCACAAGCAGATATTTACGAAGCAGACCATTTGAAGCTTCTCCACACACCCCAACACTCTGGCACAGGTTCCTCCAAGACTCCTCGGCTCTATTACTGTATCAAGGCACCATTCCAGACACCATTCCAGGCACCCAACCAGTACTCCACATGCTTGCCCGCCACTCCCTCACCCCAACACACTTAACTCAGCACGCGTCCAGGCCATGAAAGCCTCCACTCACCACGCTATCATCCTATTACTCCACCTAAACCCCAGCATCCTTGTACCTCAAAAGACTTCTATCCCGCACACTTCTATCCCCCGAAAAGATTACTAAGTAGGAGCCACGCAGAGTATAATTTTTGTTTATATCATATACGCACAAGTTATGTTTTTTTTATTTAATGTGATTTGTGACTTTCGTTTTGCCAAATTAGCTGAAATCTGAATACAGCTTCACTATATGAGTTTCTTCAAGGATGAGTGCAGGCAGAGGTGTGTCTAGCGAACGGACTGTATACGAGTAGGAGAAGATGCAGCCCCTCCAGTTGTGATGTGCTCCTTGACACTCTCTACTCATTTCATCTTATTTCAAGGCTTAGGTGTGGATTGGAATGTCATGTCATCCTGCCATTGGTTCACAACACTTACGTCACCGTGTACACTTCACATCGTTACCATATCGTTCAGCACATGGGGTGGGCAGTGTCATCATAACAAACACTCATTTTCTATCTTTTTTTTTCTCTCTCTCTCTCTCTCTCTCTCTCTCTCTCTCTCTCTCTCTCTCTCTCTCTCTCTCTCTCTCTCTCTCTCTCTCTCTCTCTCTCTCTCTCTCTCTCTCTCTCTCTCTCTCTCTCTCTCTCTCTCTCTCTCTCTCTCTCTTTCTCTCTCTCTCTCTCATTATATAAGAACAGTAAATTTCCCAACAACACACTCTGACCCTAGTGAGGAATTTATATTTTAATCAATACAAATATTTGATTTACTGCCACTAAAATGTCAGTCACCTCGTTCCTAAGGCATCCAGGGCACCGTGAACACACTGGCTTTAATAGTCTCCTAGGTGTGTTAACGATTCAACATCTGAGTTACGTATTTATAGACACTAATAAAATTGCCAGTGTGAGTGAGTGAGATCTGGAGTTCCTTGATGCAAGAAGTCATTCATTCCTTTCAAGATTTATTTTCGACATAGCAACGAAATTGGTTCATTCATGAGACAAGAGTCTGAGACGGATGAAATAAAAATGCAGACGCTACACGTTATTCAGAATCTGTCATAACACTGTGCTGGTGCCAGGCGGGAAGGGTCATCCGAACACCCAGAACTAACTCACGATCTATAACAATCATGACCTCTTTGCTGTAATTGTATGGCTTCACAGATCCAAATAAACAAGCAGGATAGGGAGACCAATTTTTGTTTCACCATCTCCTTTCTCTTCGAAGTTTGAATACTCTTCCCATAAAACTTCAAACTTGATGAAACTACATTTTTGTGAGAGTTGAAAACCATGTTCATATTGTGTGAGCGGCAAGGAGGTGGAGGTTGTTGGTAGGTAAGAGGTGGGGGGGTGGCTGTCAGGGTGGGGGAGAGAGGTGGCAGAGGGAAGAAGAGTGTTGGCAGGGGAAGGAAAAGTAATGGGGGAGAGGAACAAAAAGCTACCTGTTGGGAAAGCGAAACCTGAGCATCAGTGAGGAGAGAAAAATCTAGGTGATGGGAGAAAAGGTAGAAAGGAGACTTGGTTGATGGGGACTGGAGAAATTGGTTGGCTGGGGAAAGGTAAAACAATACTAGAGATACGGAAGGGGCAAAGGTGGACTGTGAAAGGGATAGCGGCTGGTGAGTGGCTGGTTAGGAAGAAGGAGAGAGGTCAGTTGCAGGACAGGTTGAGGGATGGACGGGAGGCTGGCTAAGGAAAAGAGGGGTTGAAGATGTGGAAGGTAGCTTAGAGGTGAGGTTAACTGGAGAGTTAACTGGAGGAGTGTAAGGAGAAGTTGACTGGGAAGGGTAGGAGTTTGGAGGGGAAAGTTGGCTGGGAAGGGCGAGGTAGAGGAGAGATTGTTTAGTAGGGTTAGATGAATTTTACTGATGGGGAAGGAGGAGAAGGCGGCTGGCGTTCAGTGATGTCTCTTACTCTGGATGAATACTGCAACAGCATCTATTTTCTCCTTTAATTAAAAAGTCTCCCGTGTATTAGTTTTTGGAATCAATATTACCAGGATGAAAAGAGGTAACTTTACGTGCTCATGTTTCCGAGAACGGCGTCTCAGTAATACTCGTGAAAGGAAATACGCTCTCTTGACGTAACTATAGCGTAGGAAACACTAAAGACTAAGTTTCATTTAATATCAAAACGTAGCGTCGCTCTGAAAGGGATTAAGTGGTAATTCTCGAGGCTTTATGTGGCGCCAAATAATATTTCCCTAGTCATGGAAACGCGTTGCAGCTGACTGTGATGCCCAGAAGGAAGGCAAAGCACCACACAGCACGCCGCAGGGATACATGCCGACTAACATCAGAATATTTCCTTTCATTAAAGATAACATAAATCATAA
>JAPQNM010000002.1:21981912-22001912 GCA_029783475.1 Metacarcinus magister | reverse complement strand
GATATATGATGAAGTGTTGGATAATAATTATGATATTGTAGTTTTGTAAAATGTTGAACGCAGGGATGCTTGAATGTTTAATGTTTGTATAATTTGATTTCATATTTTTCTTTGCGGGTGTGATAGCGGTGCCACAAGGTAATGATACTATAAAAAAAGAGATATTCTGTTTTTTTGTCCTGCTTTAGTTCAGCTCCACTTGGTAAAAATATGATAGATATGCATAAATATTTTTTTGTTTCTAACTCTGTGAACGAAAAATAGATTTTACCCAGCATACATCTCCATTGTGTCGTTAAAGAATCATTATTCAAATTTCAACCTACAAAAGAATGTCATGTAACCTTCTATTAATAAATAAAATTCTTAAGTTTTGAAGCTTTGATATCAACAAATATATCATAGGTTTATCTCCTTTTAAGTGAAAATTTGGATTAAAGAATTACAAATCTTCATATAAACCACTTGTGTATTGTGAGTTAGTTACGTTATTTTATGTTTTGTTTTGTTTTAACTTTAAGACGCACGTATAGACTGTATTGTTGAAATATGTTTGACCATTTGTGTTCCATTATAATACGTTACACTTTCGTAATTACATTTTATTTCTATTAAATTTTTCTTTTACGCTATTTTGCATCACTTCTGAAACTTTCCCTTTGTTTGACGTATTCCTCTCTGCTCTTTTGGAGGTGAGACGTGACTCCACATTCATTGCACTATGTTTCCTGCAACCCGAAGATGTGGTGCTCCCTTGTGACGCTACAAGAAGAATAGATCATGTACTTCATCCTATTTAGAATGTGTACTTGACTCTCCTACATTTCATTCCTTCGGGAGACACACAGTGGCAGTGAGGCATACCTTGACTCTCTCTTCTTACATTTTTGGACACTCATATAAACCATCATCGTTCTATCAACAACCCTTCTACCCTCTTGTCCAACATCTTAATTCTCAAGCAATGTATACTTTCCAATCACAATTTCTTGCTCAACATATAACTATACCATTCTTTCTCCGTATTCATTTTTTCCAGGCACACCATGCATAATAACACCTTCAACTATTCCAAATCAACTCTAGTATTCAGATAACATAACATTACGATATTCACATTCACTTCAAAACTTGTTATTCCAGAAAATTTGCCTCTTCTTTTCATCCCTCTCACCACCAGTTTATGAACACACACACACACACACACACACGCACACGCACACGCACACACACACACACACACACACACACACACACACACACACAGATCTCACATACATTCCACCTTCATCCACATCAGTCTCGATGAAATTTTTTTTCTATTTCATCACACACTGCTGCACTTCTTGGCTCACCACCAAGACTACTCCTTCTCTCACCCTTCCTTTATCAACACCTGACCTCCTCCCAATCACGCTTTCAAACCCCGACTCACCTTTCCCTTTCATCTTTGTTTCACGCAAAGCTAACACATTCAACGTTCTTGTCACAAACAGTCTTACAGTCTCCTTCCTTTTAGCCTCAATCGTGCATCATCCATACACATTCATCGACCCGATCTTTAAGTTTCAAGGAGAACTCCATCTCTCCTTCCCTCTACACCTTGTTTCACCGTTATCGTAAGAACAAATATACAAAGCAGGGAACTGGGGATCCCTCTTTTTGTTTGTATACATATATATATATATATATATATATATATATATATATATATATATATATATATATATATATACATATAAATATATATTTAGATTCACACTGCATCCAAACGACCAGAGTGACTACATAAATCTCGTTATATAGAGTGTGACAATATTTTGAAGCTTCTTTTCCAGCTTGTATCACGAAGACGATTCACAGACATAAGGATTCAATAGTAATGGTTCAACAGGGGTAAACGGCGCCATAGACTACGAGAGAGACTATCTTGAAGATATTTGCCCTGCTGTTACGTGTACAAATGAACGTAGACGGATTTTTAAGGCGGGGGAATAGAGATCCAGTAGGACATAACGGCCAAAAAAGCCTGACGAATAGAAAAATATCAAGAAGAAATTGACATCGATGAGTCGGCTTTCTTGAAGGTCCTTCAGTATGTTTCCGTGACAAATACAAATTAATTTTTTACTCAATACTCTTGTGTGTGTGTGTGTGTGTGTGTGTGTGTGTGTGTGTGTGTGTGTGTGTGTGTGTGTGTGTGTGTGTGTGTGTGTGCATATATATATATATATATATATATATATATATATATATATATATATATATATATATATATATTCTATTCTCAATAAAAGAACAAACTTAATTTTCTTATGTTTACCCGGAAGCCAAAATTTCAGGTGCTCGAGCCTTCATTTGAAATATATGTCCTTCCTCTTCTTCGGCCGATCATGATAGTCAAAATTTTACAGCAGGAACAAGTTCTAACTTCTGAAACTTTTTCTAACAAATTCTGCAATTCGCTTTCTTATTTATCTACTCACTTTCGGTTAGCTCTAGCTTCCCTTTTAACTGTCCCACTGCTACAGTAACAAACGGAAGCCATTCCAAACACATTTTCCAAGTGGAATATTCCTTCTACCAATTGATCACGCCCGTTATGCATCTCAACGAGTGCTGCTCCACTCACGTTTCCTTTTAGTGCCGATTTAAAGAGCAAAAAATGTCCCTCTGCTTCAGAATAAAACTGACATATTCCTTTCTTTGACCTTCAGTTTCTCCGTCTGTCAGCCATCCACTTGCTTTATATAATATATTCAATAATTTCCAACATTTTCTCTCTTTTTTATTAAATATTCTGCTTACGACGCACTAAAACCTGCGAATGATCAAATATATTAAGAACTACATATTCCACTTACGTTATGATTTATGTATCTTGTCACGTGCGTCAACCACATATTTTTATTGCATAAGGTGGCTTCGTTAGGCGTTGCAGGAGTGGCACATCAACTCTAAGGAGGGAAGACAAATTGTTACTGTTTCATTAACTTTAATTCTTGAGCTGACTCCATACACTCCCTCACTAATATAACAAGCATTAAACACACACACATACCCTTCACACACACACACACGGTGACGAACCCAAGTTAAACAAAGAACTTAAGTAAACGGACTAAATCATACGTCATTTAGTAACTGGAAGCAGAGTTTGGCACGGTTATATTTACCTTCACTACTACTTACGTGAGACTTGATGGCAATTTACACCCTCATTAATACGATAAAAAAAATACAGAGACAGACGCACAGACGAAAAACAGACACAAAGAGAAAGAAATAAGAGAGAAGGAATGAACTAAAAACAGACCAAGAAAAAGAAAAAAGATGGAGTTTAATGATGACAAAGAATGCAAGGAAGACAAGACACTCACTGGTTCATTGTGTCACCTAACGTTCAGCTGCAAAAGAACCGTAAGTAACAAAGAGCATAAACACCAGCCACCCGCAGCGCTCCATTAATCTTTCTCCTTAAGTCAGTCGGACGGAAGCAACCAATGACCTGTCTCGTCCCCTTGCCAGTAAAGTAACGTCTGAACACACACCCACACACCTATACACACACACACACACACACACACACACACACACCAATAGATAACAAACAGTGCAGTGAGAGTGGCATGCTGTCACAACCACTTTACTTGGACTTACACACGTCACCCGCTGTTCTGGAATGATTAATGCACTGCTACATGGAAACTGACAAGGTACAAGGATCAGCCAGCTACTCACTCTGCACTGATGTTGAAAAAGTGGATATAATGAAGGTGAAAGAGAAATGTATGTTAAGTTAATGGAGAGCTGATGAATTACCAGATAAGATAATTGAAAAAGACGCGAGGAAAAATATTATCTTGATGGACTTGATGGAAAGACTTGCTGCATGGAATTAGTCGATTGAAAGAGGATTATTATAAAAAAAGACCATAATCATGCTAAGAGTTCGGAGCCTTTTAGTGTGACAGTCAATGGAATGAAAAGCACCGACGTCACACACACACACACACACACACACACACACACACACACACACACACACACACACACACACACACACACACACACACACACACACACACAGACAAAACAAAATCTGGAAAATGGTTCACATATTTCATTAACTTTGAAATCCTTTAACTCTTGTAACCCTTGAAATCCTTGAAATCGTGTTCTTCTTCCTCCTCCACCTCCTCATCATCAATATCATCATCATCATCATCATCATCATCATTGCTTCACACATTCTCAATAGATTAATAGTTCTCCTCCAGTACAGGTTAATCAATAATAGTTCGACGCGGCACACTTTCTTCCTCGCGTTTTAGTAAAAAGTCATAAAGTATCAAACTATCATTAACACCTGAACGAAGCGTAACGAGACAATGACCAAGTAATGATACATGGTTTGGTGAAGGAACCTCTGCATCGTACGTTAGTGGATCTTTAACATATACAATACATGTTTGACTTCTATACCATTACATCAAAAGGCATTTATTTTTATTCTCTTTCTTGTTTTCTTTTTTTTGTGTGTAATTCGTTAAATTTTCAATATTAATTTCCATCGCAAATTGCTTGTTTTGAGATCACGAAAAAAAGTCAGCACTACACAGCCCCTCGTTCGCCCTTTACAATGGTGTGAGGAAGTTGAATTCAATTATTACGATAGAGAAATACGCAATAACAAGTGATATCCGTTGTGAAATTATACCCGAACTCAATTGGTCTCACTAAAAAGTAAAGGAAAAAAAAATATGAATAATAACAGAAACCCCCAAATGAACCTCTCATCTAGTGTCATGCTGCTTCATATCACTCGTAGACACAGTATGTATGACCCGCCGGTGCAACTAAAGATGTAAGGTAATATATAATACCTTAATAAAGGGAATATTAACTGAGACTATTGAAGGCGTGAAGCGAGTCAACACAAATACCAAGACAAACACACGTTCACACTTCCCGGCAGTTTGAGTCAACACTTCATAATAATTGTCATCTTCACAGTTCCTGTTGTCGCAGTTTACAAACTCGGGTTGAACTAATTAAGTTAAGCTTAATGAAAGGTATTCTATTTGGTGAGTTTCCACAACTTGTCAATACACCGCCTTAGTTCTACAACATGTTTTACGCTTGTTTTTACTTATGACGTTCACGATTTCAATGCTAACCTTATTAACAAATGTTATATTTTTCCTTTCTTCCAACCACCAACAATATTGGAGACTGATGAGAATGCCAGGTTTTTAGGATGGTGGAAGTGGTGAAACGAAGCGTTAAGAAAAAAAAAACTAAAATCCTTCAAATTCTAGTAAAAAGTATTAGAAAAATCATCAGTTTTACCAACCTTACTGATGAGAGGATTTTGCAACACGAGAACCCCCACGCGTCCCTGTCACTGTCCTTCCCTCGTCACAACCAAACTCATGTACTGGTTAAGCCTCTCTGATCCTCATCCTCACGGGCATCACGTCACCTCCGTTCAATACCAGCCTAACTTAACTATAACCTCCTGATCATAACAAAGGAGTACAAAGGAGTACAAAGGAAGAGCATCCCTACAGGACCTAACAAGTAGAGGCTTCACCCTTTCACCTTTTAGCTTGATTATCTATTTATGTGATACAAGGAAAACATAACAAAACCTTCAATGATTATTCGTGAAAGTGGATTTGTTTTGTAGACGATAACTTCACAACTTGAGGCAACAGTATCATAACTCTTCGTCCTGTATCGGGTGGTTATCGTTGCAGCCTTGGGTGAAATGTAATGGTTTTTCTTTCTTTCTTTTTTTCCGCGTTGGGGGATGAATAAGTGTTCGTTTTGTTTCAATCTTAAAGACCAAATAAATGTTTGTTTTATGGATAATTTACAAAGACAAAACACACACATACACACACGTGATGCACTGCGAACAATTAATGTTTTCTATTCATACCAAAAGCAAAAAAAATATATAAAGTTTAAAAAAGAGTGAACAGTAAAGCGGTGTTCTGCAGGTTTCATTTCCCTTCGATTTCTGTCTTTATTTTTTGGCCACCTGCTGCAACGAGAAAAAAACAAAAACAAAAACAAAAATAGAGAACAGACGCGGGACAGGCTGGTATTAGGAGGGTGAGCGAAACGAGCTTCATGAGAACATGTTGGGTTCGCTCATTGCCTCACTCACACTTTTCTCTCGGACAAGAGTCTTTACAAGGCCGCAACATTGTCCGACGCGGCTAGGTACAAGGAT
Source organism: Metacarcinus magister (assembly GCA_029783475.1). Classification (NCBI taxonomy): domain Eukaryota; kingdom Metazoa; phylum Arthropoda; class Malacostraca; order Decapoda; family Cancridae; genus Metacarcinus; species Metacarcinus magister. The sequence continues at coordinate 21,995,668 of JAPQNM010000002.1, read as the reverse complement.
AAAGGTACAAGACTGTATGGGCAGCAGCATGCACTCACCGCTGCCCGTCCTATTGTAACTTGAGGTGCAGCTGTACGAACAAGACTTGAGTTCAAATGTGTGAAAGGGACGAAGAAGAGAAAGTTGTGAAGTTTTAATAGTGTAACCTGAGTGGTGGAGTTTATATCTTAGGCTTAAACTTGGTAGTGAACACACACACACACACACACACACACACACACACACACACACACACACACACACACACACAGGGTTAAATGGCATGGATGAAGTAAAGTTACCTAATTTGTGTTAAAGTAAAGTATTAGTCTCCACAGTCACAGCCCAACATTCCCGCCCCACAGCCGCTGGACAGGGACCCACCCAGCGGCCAAGCACAGTGGAAGATTCGTGTGACGGCGGAAGACGGGGAGTGGAGCACCTTCACGGACGTCCTGGTGAACCTGAAGGACATCAACGACAACGCGCCCTTCTTCCCCTCCCCCACTCTGCGCGCCGCCATCTCCGAAAACACCCCTAAAGGTGACTCACTGCCTCTTTCTTTTTCCTGTGCTATCATGGGAGATGGCCCGCACGTCCTCAGTATCGTCACTCCTTCTTTTTCCCTTACTCTCCTCCTCCTCGTCTTCCTCCTCCTCCTCCTCCTCCTCCTCGCCACTACCATAATAACAGTAGCAGTAAACAACGTCACTTTCAGCCCACCCGTCTTCATTGTGGTTGGAATTGTAGCAAGAAAAATATTGAATAAAATCATGGTGAGTAAAAGAGACAAAGGGATCCTGCTCTGACACACACTGCAACAGCCACCTCTCTCTCTCTCTCTCTCTGTCTCTCTCTCTCTCTCTCTCTCTCTCTCTCTCTCTCTCTCTCTCTCTCTCTCTCTCTCTCTCTCTCTCTCTCTCTCTCTCCCCCCCCTCCCCCCCACACTGTTCTTGGTTCCAACGCCATGCTTCCCCGCACCACACGAAGCTGGGGCCACAAAAACGGCTTCGTTCTTTCTGTGAGAGGAAAATGACATTAATTTATGCTCGGTTCTTTGTCTCCTCTATTTTGTCATCTTTTTTCCATTCCATTTTTTACGTATTAGTTATTCACAATGTATTTCACAAAAGTGCATTTAACATTTTTTTTCATTTTGGGTTTTAATTCCGTTGCCCTTACGTATTCCCAGATTTGCTTCTCTTTTTTTTTAACAAGAATTAGTGTCCTCGTGCCCTGCTGTACCTCGACACACAACAGTCCCACACAAACCATTTTTTCTTTATCCTTTCGTTTAGCCTGAGTGGTTCCCTTTTTTCATTCTTTATTTTCTTTCCTTTTCATATCCACGAGACATGTAAAATTACTTAAATGGAACCGCATTTGATTAAGTAAAATGTATTTCATCCTATATTGAATGTTGTGAATTTTAGGAAGTGTTTTATTGAAAAGTTTTACTGACATTCGTGCAAATTTTTAATGTTTAGAAGCAAAAGATCAGAAATCCATTTCATGACCATTGTTTCAAGGAATATAATTTTGCTTTCCATTATTCATATTTCTTGCTCATTATATATGACGAAATTGGCAGATCGATAATCAAATACACTAACACATATATACATGCACAGCAAATTCACGAATAGATTGCTATACAGAGTTCCAAGACCTTACGTTACAATACTTTAAATCACAAGATGATGGTGGAAACATTAACTTTTTAAGTATTAGCCTCTAAAAATATCTCTGACATACGCAGTCAACTATTTAACTATTCTGTATGGTGAAAAAAAACTATCCCTGTTTGTTTGTACACTCATCCAAGAGGATATGCTTGAGGCTTCCTTGACAGTGAACAAAAGCAGCATAAGATTATTGCCGCTTAGCAGGAACTGGATAAGAAAACCCACACTTGTAGACAGTTTCAGTGACCACGACCACCTTCCTCAGCAGACAAAGAATATAGTGCAGTTGGTGTTTACATACCCTTAACACTCTTCATCCCTCCACCCTAGGCCAAACACAAGGGAAGTGGAGGTCATCTAGGGTAATGGTATGAGGTGTTCAGTGTGTATTAACAACTCTTGTATGACTAAATTTGTTCTCTCCATTGTGGAAAGAGGGCGTAGTGATAGCAATAGTTTGGTATATACTTTATCTACACGTGTGAGTTTTCCCCGTTACTGATCATTACCAGAGCAACTTACTATTCACTTGGCACCAACAACAACAAAATAACACACACCCAAATAAACATGTTCTTTTTCCCCGGCGAAGCAAATAAGTATTCTTCGTAGTAACTGACAAACACGTCCAATTCTTTGTTTTTCTTTTACGTTCTGTTGTTAGCTATCGTCCTTCTCTACGTAGCTGCAGCAAACCTTTCCTTGCTACCGTCGGAGCTGCGCCTCTTCCCTGCTGCTACACGTGTGGCATCATTAACGTTCTACATATATCCGGACTCAGAAAAAAATAATCTTAGTCAGTGGAAAAGTCTCACAAATGAGCAGTGGAACAATACATATAACCTGAATGATTTCCACCACTACCACCACCACCACCACCACCACCACCCCATACAGAAGCAGCCTTGATGCTTAATGCTGACATACGAGTACAAAGCTGCCGGACTGCACCACAGCAATCAGAACGAAAAGTGCCAACTACGGTGAGTACTTAGGACGAGTAACAAGCGAGGCCGGTGCGCACAATTAGCATATGAACAGAACTCAACATTTACAAAGGTGCTTAGTAGATAAAGGACGAGGAAAGGAAGGAAAATATATAAAAAAGAAACATGTATATTTATGATTTTCGGAACTGGACACATTTATATGCTCAATTTTTTTTTTGCAGTTGTTAGGAAAAGTAAGGCTGAGCAAAATTTTTTTATATGAACAAACCTGATTTTCTTTTTTTCTTTTTTTGGGTGTGTGTATTATAGTAGATGGTACAATAAAAATTACTTAGTTCTTGTAGTGAGGGTGAAGGTGGAAAACACACACACACACACACACACACACACACACACACACACACACACACACACACACACACACACACACACACACACACACACACACACACACACTGCCAGCAAAATTATGTACCTTACACATACACAAAAAACAAATAAACAAACTAATAAATGCAGACAAACACAATGCCACTTCCCATTTACGACAGAAAGAGAAGAGAAAAAGAGAGAAAGAGAAAGAGAGAGAGAGAGAGAGAGAGAGAGAGAGAGAGAGAGAGAGAGAGAGAGAGAGAGAGAGAGAGAGAGAGAGAGAGAGAGAGAGAGAGAGAGAGAATAAAAAAAGAGTGTGTAAGGGTCGTTGTGTAGTTCATTGAGGCAAGGTGAGGGTAAGGTTTAGTCGAGTTACCTCCCCTTTCTCAGGTTGTAGTAGATTGCGTGCACAGGGAAACATTGCGAGGGATGACTGGAAGGAGGGAAAAAAACAGGGAAAAAACACAGTCTAATACAGAAAGTTTCCCATCTCGGCAAAAACCTTCCCGAAAAGCAAATTAAATTTCCAACAACGCTCCTCAAGCCGTCATGGAACTCATTACCTAAGCGAAGAAACATTTTTGGGAGAGTCATTACCGATTTTTATGCCACCTGATGCCTAGCTCAAAGGACATCACCTTACGACACCTGGGATGGGATGTGTGAAGAGCGGCTTATACATTATTTTTCTCTTTCTCTATTTTTCTTCTTCTTCTCTCTCTCTCTCTCTCTCTCTCTCTCTCTCTCTCTCTCTCTCTCTCTCTCTCTCTCTCTCTCTCTCTCTCTCTCTCTCTCTCTCTCTCTCTCTCTCTCTCTCTCGCAGACATTTTATAAAACTCTTGTCAATTCTCAATATTCACGTTCCTTTGAAGTGATCTGAACGAAAGATTGAAACACTCGAACAAAAATTTTCAAGCGATGTGACCGGAATTCAATTTAAAATGCTACTGACTGACGCTTCACTAGTTATAAGTAATACGTAAGGAATAATATGAAAGTGATATCATTATGTGCACTTATATAGTCGTAATGAGCAGAAGGTTTCAAAATACACGAGTTTCATTTTTGAGGAGATCATATCATGGGGTGTGTCTTGTGGTGGACATTGTGTTGAGATCATCAGTTTTTTTCATGACCTGAACTAAACTGAACTGAATTGAACTGAACTGAATTGAATTGAACTGAACTGAAGCACAACATGGGGGTTATAGCTTTCATGTCATCGCTGTGACAGTACAACGTTGCTGAATAGAACAAAATTACAAGCTCCTCATGTCAATAATATGACTCTCTACCATCTTCCAACATTACTTAAATCAACGTTTATATTTTTTCCTGTCAATTTAAGATCTTTAATTAACAACACCAGGTTTCCCTTCCTTCATGTGGTACAGCTTTGTATTACTTGCTTCATGTTCTCGTTTATATTTTAGTATCATAGTAACAAAACACAATCAATGTTCGCAGGCAACTTCATTCCATTCAAACGACTGACAACTTTGTTTCTTCGTAATGGCAGTCTACAAACAGGCTGCTATTTGCGGCAATCCTCCACTGATTGCCGCCAGTAAAGCTTAACAACTATAATGTAGCAAAACAAAAGAGCATCAGATTATTTCCAAATACAAACATATCGTGAAAAACTTCCCTACCCCTTCCATTTTCCTTGTGCAGCGATTCTTTCCACGCATGTTGACCTTCAGGCGAGGTTTCCTACCCTGTCCCACGGGATGACCTCACCAAACCCAACAGCGTTTGAAGTTCAATAAATCCAAACGTCCAGCTCGGAGAAACATGTCAAAGGATCAGGAGTTCAACCAAGGCCGGGTAATCGACATCTCTCTCCTCTCTCTTCTCTTTTTTTTTGTTTTCTCTCTCTCTCTCTCTCTCTCTCTCTCTCTCTCTCTTTCTCTCTTTCTCTCTCTCTCTCTCTCTCTCTCTCTCTCTCTCTCTCTCTCTCTCTCTCTCACATATACACACACATACATACACACACAAAGGTGCTCACAGTTCCAAGTCCACTGTCAGTCCTTGCTTCCGTCTTCCATAAAATGACCGGCCAACCTAATGAACAAGCCTTCTGTCCTGTCGCTCCTGTTCTTCCTATGGATCCAACGAAGCTGAAGTGTTTCTCGTCTCAAGCCTCTGCTAAGTGGGAGAATCTGAAGCTGTACTAACCAATTACCCAAGAAACTGCTGGTGCTTCCGTATCAGAGACTTTTGTATAGGCTTAGCAGAAAGGTAGCAGTCCCCGGCAAGAAGGTGGATTTTCTTCATTTTCCTTAATATCTATCAACATATATCAAGTCGTTTGCTATACATAAAACACTATTCGCCTGTTCTCAAAGATAAAATAATAGATTGAATAGAAATTTCATACCAAGCTTTCTGAAAGAACTTTTATGGAGTCAGGTGTTCTTTATCGCTCTATAGTTTTTGTTCGACTGTTTACAATGTTATAGTCTACCGCTGTGTTGCTTTTCTTATCGTTTTATTTTTCAATTTGCTAACTGTGTACCCTCCTGCACTTCCTACTGTATCACCACTCAAGGATTTCTGTTCACTCTCATCCATATCCTGCAGAGGTTACTAATGCAAGGTTAATCAGTATTCTCCAATGGTTAGCTTTTAGATGTACGTTTGCCTAGTTGTCTTCCATCATACCCTCAAGAGAAAAGGAGGAGGATGCTTCAAGAACACACACACACACACACACACACACACACACACACACACACACACACACACACACACACACACACACACACACACACCACCCTATTAAAAAAATGAAACAAACCAAACAAAACCAGTTGGTACTTCAAAACAGAACAGAATGACAAAAACAAAACACTACACCAAACAAAAAAATTAAAAGTCAGTCAACCAGTTTACTTGAAATATAAGAATGAGACAAAGGAGAGACACAGACACACACAAGAAACCTGAGGACGTTCTAACAACTGTGTGACTCGTTTTATTTTGTCTTTAACTTTCATGGCTTTTCTCTTTCTCTACCTTTTGCCTTCCCTCACCTTCACCTGGTTCAAAAGCGTTTGTTTCTGTTCTTTTTTACGTTTTTTTTTTTAAGTCTTTTTTCGTTATCATGCGAGGAAGAATTACTGTGTTTTCTTCCTGACTGTGTTCTGTTAATGCGTGTATATTTGCACTGCTCCATCTGGTACACGTTCGAGTGTGTTTTCAGATTTACTCAGCCAATTTTTGAATACGTGAAAGAGTGGGAAGTTCAAAGATTGCCTGCTCTCTCTCTCTTTCTTTCTTTCATTCTTTCTTTCTTTCATTCTGTCTTTCTCTTCTCTCTCTCTCTCTCTCTCTCTCTCTCTCTCTCTCTCTCTCTCTCTCTCTCTCTCTCTCTCTCTCTCTCTCTCTCTCTCTCTCTCTCTCTCTCTCTCAATAAAACACAAATCACACGTGTACCTTGTCATTTCGGTTCGTTCACCTGATGTTCTTAACGAAAAATGTGATGCGTGTGTATGACAAAAGTGAAATAGCAATATAAAGATTTTTTTGGTCAGAGTTTTTCCTTGTCATGAGTTTTCTCGTTCCAATAAAAAAAAAGTTTATACAGCGCCCTTTGTCAGCAGTGATTTAATTGTGCACCACAGGAAGTTAGTAAATGGTTTTGTTGCGAACTAAATAAAGGTTTTGAATATATTTTTCTTTTTTATTTTGACGATAGGTATTTAAGTCGCAGTGATTAAACGTTTCTTATAATTGTTTAATCTACACGTAGGTTATATAAAGGAAATATTTCAGGTTTTCTTAATAAGGTGTTCCGTATTTAATGATGTAGATAATCCTGTAATATAACCAACCAGGCAATGTGTTCACTAATGGGTGTTGTAGTTGTCAATGATCCTTAGTTGAAGCAGCCAAGCGAAGCGAATGTGAAGAGTTACAATAATAATACCTATACAAATCTTCTTTCCAACTTGTAGGTTATATTCAGTATATTAATAACACATAGAGAGCAAGTCCACCATCCAAGCTACCTTCAAGGCATTGCTAGATAGGCGGCGGCGTGGGTACGTTCTTTACAAGCATATCCTACGAAGAGAGCCTGACAGGATGCTGATTCATTCACTTCACAAAAACGTGGCCTTGGGGAGGAAAGTATCGAGAGCTTCAAAATATTCAGACTATTTACTCCCTGCGTCGAGGTGACTAAGTTATCCCTATTCAATACCAGGGCGAGGGCACGTTCTGAGGGTGGCAGGCCAGGAGCAAGCAGGGTGCATGGATAAAGTTGGGACCACCACCGCCACCACTACCACCATCACCACCACCACCACCACCACTACCACCATCACCAACAACAACAACAACTACACCACGTACAGGCTGGCCTAAATATTGCATTAATATTTTTTCTTTCTCTCCAGAAAATAGATTTATGTATAAATGTATATATAAATAAAGAAATACAGGGAGGGGAGAGAGAGAGAGAGAGAGAGAGAGAGAGAGAGAGAGAGAGAGAGAGAGAGAGAGAGAGAGAGAGAGAGAGAGAGAGAGAGAGAGAGAGAGAGAGAGAGAGAGAGAGAGAGAGAGCACTGTAGGACACAATATAGAGACGACACAACTTTATCATGAACCCAAGAGTTTTTTTTCTGTACCCTGCACCGAAAGGCCGCCGCCGCCCAGCTCGAGTGGCGTTGGTGGGCTTTCCTTAGCGCGTTGCATGCACCCTCGATCCTGGTCCTCCTCCACCGCTCGGGGAATCCTGTTATCACGACACGCAGCGCCGCCTGTTATTTCAGTAAAGTGTGATATCGCGTGCCGCCTTGTTGTTCTGGGTGTAACTAAAGATTTTTCTGCTTTCTGGCGTGATACAAGTACCCAGCATTCTTTGTTGTATGATTACCAAACAAAGTCTTCCAAGGCTCTTCACGTCATCACACAGATTAACTCTAGACACATGTTGTACTTAACTCGCCTAAGTACATATCATTAACGAGTCCCGAAGTTATATTCAAGTGGGTGTTGCTTACATCAAAGGAATCACACTTCTTGTCGTCAAAAAACAACAAAAAACACCCCCATCTCAAGACGCCTACAAAGATGTCTTACAACTCACTCTTTCCATATGAATTAACACACGTATTTCACTTCTTGGCAGGAGCGTCGGTGATCCAGGTGGAAGCAACAGACAACGATGACCCTCGGGAAGGTCAGAACGCGCGTCTGACCTACTCCTTGGAAAAGAATGTGATCGATGAGTCCAGCGGCAGCCCCATCCTGACCATCCACACCCGCACGGGGCTCATCACCACGGCCCTCTGCTGCCTCGATCGGGAGAAGACGCATCAGTACGAGATTCAGGTTGTTGCTACTGACGGAGGCGGACTGAAGGGTGAGTGTCTCGTAATGTTTTCCTTAATAAGTAATAGTAAGGTTCATATTATTTATCTTATTGGTTTTGATTGAACTATAATAAGCTTGGTGGAAGTTACCTGTCACACTTTAGAACAATATTTGAAAAGTAATATAATTTTTTCGTAAATTTTTTCGTACCCTTTGTGGTTTTGAACATCAATAAGGATTTTTTTTTTTTTTTTTTTTTTTTTTTTTTTTTACCATTTACGCACATTATGGCAAGTAGATATGTATACACTTTTTTCAGTCGTTACCATAAAATCTACTATTCTTCAAGGTTTCAATTATCCATACAAGTCATAGTTAAATAATCACATTATCTTCCATATCATGTTTTCCTTCATCCATTACTTACTAATACATCATCTTCTCGCCCATGGTAAAATCACGTGCTTCTCTTCCCCCGCCCCCCCTCAACCCCAGGCACAGGCACGGTGGTGGTGGACGTGGAGGATGTCAACGACGTGCCGCCAAGGTTCTCCCGCCCAGAGTGGACGTTAGACGTGTCCGAAAAGCAAAACCCTGATGACGTGTTGGCAACCCTCACTGTGGTGGATCAGGACGTCTCCAACAACTTCACCTTCAGGGTAAGTAAACTCCACACCACAAGCATCTTCCTCTAAAATCCATATAAATTTTTTCAACTAATACAGAACACTATCACATTGACATTACAGAAACGAGTGCATTTTGTCAGGTCATCTTTTGATTCAACTTTAGGTTACGTAGGTAAGACTACATTTCATAAAGTTAATTCTGTAATGCGTGGTTGATTTGGAAATACTGAAGGCAGAGAAGGAATGTAATGAACAAAAATAGCTCAGCGTTGTATCAGTCTTGTATCTTCCAGGCGGGTTGGTGGTTCAAGGCCTCACTATTCATTAAAATTATTCATCTTTTAAAATGAAGGATGAAGAAGTAAATGTGATTTCAAAATTCCTTAAGAAGTTATCAGACAAAAGATTTTCCCCGTCAAGGAAGACTCACAAAGCAAGTTGTCGGTTCAAATATTTGGTAATATTTCTTTCTGGTTCCGCGACCTGATTAAGAATAGCACCGACGAAATTTATGATATATTGCAGAATTACTTATATATAATTTTTAACGCATCAGAAATCATTAAAAAAAATTCTAGCATTCTTCAAAGCATCTTTTCTACACTAAATAAATCAGAATCAATGTAAACATCAATTTAATCATCCCTGGAAATGAGAGGCTAAAATGTTTAGTTGCAAGGTTTGATTTCTTTTCAAGGCTTGATATTAGTTTTGGTTTTTTACTGCAATCTAACTATAAAGAGAACACATCAAAACTAACCACCTATCCTGTTCTAAAATTCCCGTATGTCTTCCAGGTGTTGAGAATGTTAAAGTGTTGTGAGTCGTTAACTTCCTCGGCGCAGGAAAGATACAAATAAAATGGCTAAAAGCTATCCTTTGTTTTATATAATTGTCACTAAAGGTAAATGTAAATCAGGCGATATCATTAACTACAAGAATTTCTGCGAATAAAAATTCAACATGTTATTGTTAATATTAGCTTGAAGATAAAGTTAAAATTACCCATCTCTGTATGTTGTGGCATTTCCCTACGGACATGAGCCCCAACTTTGCACTGTTACAGAAATGGAAACATGCATCGCCCACGGGACAAAAAAACTTTTCGATATATTCTCCTGTGTTCAAGGTGGTTCCTGAAAGCGGCGACGGCTGGCATATGTTTCGCGTGGAGAAGCGCCGAGTTGGAGCACCTGGGGGAAACCTGCGCCCCGCGGGACCCCTGGATTACGAAAACCCAGACCACCGAAAGGGCTTCAGGTTTCGTGTGGAGGTAACAGATGCGGTAAGTATAAGATGCATGAAAGTAAGACTGTGACTGGAAGGAAGAGTAGAGATTGTAACTTTGTATAGAGACTTGGTGAGGCTACAAAACCACCACCATGAGGCAACGTTATACACCACTACCTCTTATTGTTGTATTATACTTATTAACGCTATACCATGTTACTCTATGCAAGCACACACACACACACACACACACACACACACACACACACACACACACACACACACACACACACACACACACAATATATATATATATATATATATATATATATATATATATATATATATATATATATATATATATATATAACTCTTAATCCTTCGAAAATGTCAAAACTACAGAATGGTGAGGTGAGCAGCCAATATTTTCAATATAGTATTGTGACACAGTTGAGCTAAAAGTCAGGCACCAATATTTCACAAATCTGTCTCTGTTCATCCAAAACTGGCGGAATGAAAACGTTTGAATTGAGTTCCAGTTTTCTTAATTAATGTATTTTTATTATGACATCTCAGTTTACGTAATCGATGTGTTTATGGCAGAGCATTATAATTTTTTATTGCCTGCAGCATTGATGAAAAGTGGTCCCATTGGATTCCATCATTTGTTTGAATATATCATAGAAACTTTCAACGTAAATGGAAAAAAAACCACAACATTTTCAACATGACAGCACAATATTCCTATCAATTAATTAAAATACCTACATGAATTACCAAAACAACAAATAACCCATAACAAACGAAGCCCAATAAACCTCAACAAATTATGTTACGTTTTGATTTATACATATTTTCGTTTTACATATTATTCTATTTCATCCAATTGATTTGATTTCTTTAGCCGACTGTACGGGACACGTGTCCGCCTGGTTACCCTTTGTTGTGGCTGCAATGCCAGTCCTCGATCATCAACAATGGGAGTGAACCAAAAATATTACCTGAAAATCTACGAAAACACGTTAACTCAGCTCTCACTAGCAAAATATTACACCATAAATATACAAAGTTACCATCACCGGAGATAACCTACAGTTGTCATGAGAAGCTGAATCATCATCCATATCTCTCTCTCTCTCTCTCTCTCTCTCTCTCTCTCTCTCTCTCTCTCTCTCTCTCTCTCTCTCTCTCTCTCTCTCTCTCTCTCTCTCTCTCTCTCTCTCTCTCTCTCTCTCTCTCTCTCTCTCTCTCTCAAATCCTTTCACACCAAACTAGGGTCAAATTACCTTAAAAAAAGTGTTCTTATATTTTACACAACCTGACTTTAGAAGCTTTAAACAGGTATTAACAGGGAAGCAGTGACAGGACGCTAATCTAATGAGAGACGCGTGGTTAAGTTTAAGAAAAATACCATCTTAACATCTTAATTACGTGTTGGAGGCTCAGAAAGGACTTAAGAATGGTAAGATGAGAACACTACAGCTTAACCCTTAACCGACTGTCTTGTTGTAGGGTAGCATTGTCTCAGAACGGGTCGTGGACGGGTCGTGGGAGTAGGAGAAAAAAAATGTTTATCCTTACATGGTCATATTTCTTTTAGTTCTCGTCGTAGAATTATGAAACCAAAACCATAAAATACATCCATATTTTTTCTCTACGACCAAGTTATTCCTGTAAATTTAGGTGTCGTTGTTCAGTAGTAAAAACAGAAGGAAGGAGAATGTCTCAACTCCTTAGTGAGCGACAACTGTCTATTCTGTGTCCGCCGTGCCGCCACCTGACACCTCCACACCTCCGTCCAACACAAAAGACTGTAAGCTCCCATGCTACACACCTCACTTTCAATAGTTTTTTTTTATAGGAAGACTTTATGACTAAGTTTGTGGCGTTCGTGAGGAATGAACGCGATTGGTTTTCTTTAAGCCACGAATCGGGACGAGCTCGTAAACCTATGCGGTGAGAGGAAGCAGCTTGAAAATATAAGTAACATTTTGTGGTCATTTTTCCAACTCTATCCAATGTCACGCCTTGTAACACACATTATAAGATTAACCTAGTACCTGCAAATTATTATCTTGAATTAGTTTTTTTTATTAATATCTGTATATGATATTAAGGAATCACAAATAAATTATAAATGAAAATGCTCTCTTGGCATGTTAACTATCACATTTTTGTCATTCCACTCGCTTAGGAAAAGGGAAATTAATCTGAGTAAGCTATGTAACACTTCAACATTACTCAATCCATATCCCCATAGGCGTTACATAACTATTCAACAACCCCTACGTGTTGATAATTCATGTTCATCACAATACCACCATTTCTGTTCAATTCAATATAGGAATCATTTTCACCCACATCTGCGTCACCCGTCAGTCGGAGGTTTATATAATTGCCTCACCTGTCAGTTAGTACTAATTAATAATCAAACATGCTGCTCATTCAGTACTAAAAACGCTCTACACACGTAATTAAAAAAAACATAAAACTCGAATGATAGTTCCAGTTTTTGACACATATATAGACAAGTTAAAAGCAAGGAAACAGGCAGATATGACATCTTTATTCATATGCATTGAAAACATATTTAATTTTAGAAGAGCGTGTTTGAAACATTAAAAGGTAACACAGTGAGATTAAATACGGCCACCAATAGGATTACCACCGTTTTAGAACAAATAACTTTATCAGTATTAACACAAGCGATACAGCAAAACAATAGTTGAGGATGAATAACAGAACGAAAATATGATGGTGATAATGATGCAGAGAATAATTCCAGCACCAACAGTGATGGTGATCAGGTAACTGAACAAGTAATAACAATAACTATAACAACGGTGATGACAGTGACGATAGTAAAATGAGGCACATTATTTTAACTGATATATTCAAGACAACAAAAATAACATACATGATAATGGAAACAATGTGAATGTGTATATCTTAAATGATGTCTGCTGGAAAGAATAAGAAAAATCAATATTAATGATTTACGTAGATGTGAAAGTTATATACAATCTACAATACAAAAAAAATCATAAAACGACAGCTGATTTAAGGTAATACCACAATTTACCTTGCAAACAAAAAATCATAACCGTTGTTTAGAAAGACTTGTTTGCAATGATATATAAAATGCAGACAACGCCTCTATACTTCAATTAACGTGTGTTGGAGTTTTGAATAATTGATCGCAACCCAAGTACGGTTCTTTCCTTCCATGATAAACGTATCCGTATCCTTAAATGTTTGACGCTACGAAGAAAATCACTTCGAATGGACCAGAGACCATTGGAATCCGATTCTCCTAGTTTCCATATAAATTTATTCTCTCTCATTCTCTCTCTCTCTCTCTCTCTCTCTCTCTCTCTCTCTCTCTCTCTCTCTCTCTCTCTCTCTCTCTCTCTCTCTCTCTCTCTCTCTCTCTCTCTCTCTCTCCCTCTCCCTCTCTCCCTCTCTCTCTCTCTCTCTCTCTCTCTCTCTCTCTCTCTCTCTCTCTCTCTCTCTCTCTCTCTCTCTCGCTCTCTCTTTCTCTCTTCGTCCTCAAGTACTCTATCTTCGTTCTCTTGACAAATCCTTTCCA
>JAPQNM010000002.1:21969412-21979412 GCA_029783475.1 Metacarcinus magister | reverse complement strand
TCACACATAACTTACTTACGTTTTGTCCACCCATGCATACCAATGGCCGGGAAATACGCGAGGCAGCCATTCCTCTCTTGACTTTGCTTGCCCGACAACACCTTGGAGATCATGTAGCCTTGTAACATAGGCCCTATAAACTAACGCATTCTCTCTCTCTCTCTCTCTCTCTCTCTCTCTCTCTCTCTCTCTCTCTCTCTCTCTCTCTCTCTCTCTCTCTCTCTCTCTCTCTCTCTCTCGTTTCCTACGCAGAGAAATTAAGAAATATCTTCCTATCATCATCATTATCATTAATATAGTTATTAGTATTGTTATTATTGTTATTATTATCACTTATTATTACTATCACCAAAATTGTTATAGGTATTATAATTCTTATATATATATATATATATATATATATATATATATATATATATATATTCATTCTAGAGTTTTTTCCAACTTTGCTTTGACTTGTTGGCGGTGTCAAGAGTTCTCACTTCATTAAGTTCATTACTCTTTTAACCTTTATTTATGTGAAGTAAAACTTTTAAAAATTTGCCATTCTTTCATCATTTCTTTTCTTTGGTTTCTCCATTATTTACCCGCTACAGACTGTGATGTTTCAACGACTCAGTCACATTATAATGATAAATAACAGCAACACCCTCCCCCCCCTACACCCTTCCCCACACACACACACACACACACAATAATAATCAAATAAAACCCCAGCAACCTTTTTTTTCTTCCCATTACTCGTCTTTTCCCTCAACCCTGACTGTCAGTGGTTTAGTTATATGCGTATATATCTAGCTACCTATTTAGAGACACACTAACAGTTAAGTAATGCTAAAAATATGAGACAAGACAAACAAAAATTATATACCAGCAAATAAATCAAACCAACTTGATATAAAGCTGTAGACTGTCAAGGAATAACTATGTAGCACTATTTAACACTACAATATATCACCAAACTCATCATTTATAACTGAATCACGTCCCACCAGTTTAAATGCTAATAACTCTTGATAGGGTTTGCAATCAAGTACAATCACATGGATCGTACACAGGCTTTATTAACAGTAGAGTGTGATGCCACCGTAATAAAGTGTACACACGCTAGGCCGTTCATCACTACACCAACGGAATCAGGAACCCTCTCGTAACGCAATATTCCATCCAAGTCACCACACAAACAGGTATCAAGACCATAAAGGACGAAAGAGTATGTGGTAAAATCAGGGATATGTACTACTAAAACCACCTATTCTTTTCATTTTCCTATATCTTATCTATTTGCACCAGATCCTCAGGCACTCACACACGTACACACACATATATACATAGGATTATTTATAAGTACATAAGGGCAGGATTCCTAGCCTTCCGTTCCTGCCGGGATTGCAATGTCACAATTCCTCGGCTTATTATGTCTCCTATGTGTTTTATACTAAAGGTTACAAGCGTGAAAGGAGACAAGCACAAACTTAACTAAATGAAATAATCAATAAATAAAAAAAGTTGTAACAAAAAAATAAGAAACATATAGATTAGTAAGTAGATAGATGAAACAACAACAACAACACCAATAAGAATAATAATTACAATAACAATGAAGATAGAAATAATAATAAGACACATAACAACATGAACTACGAATCCTTATTATATTCCATAACCAAAACATTATATGAAACTTTATTAAACTCATAACTAACAACATCTATAAAACATCCGAGCCCTCAGTAATGCCTTTCCTTGTATCGTTTAACACACACACGCTCCCATTTCTCCATCCCAACTACAAACACAAACTGTCTTCCCAAGAGGATATCAGCACAAACTAAAGCCAGAAAATCAAACTTTCGTGAGGTGCAATCATAAAACTACCATAAAACACAGATAGATAGATAGATAGATAGATAGATAGATAGATAGAGGGAGACAGAGACACAGAGAGCGTGATTCATTCCTTCATTATCTCCTCACATTTGTATTTCTAAAAGTGCAAATTAATAGTGAATATTTCAAAAAATTTCTCAGAGCAGGTCGATTTGCAAGTTAGCTTCGCAGTCATTCTATTCGCATCGCGCGTGAATGCTTCGTGGGAGGCGAGTCTCTTTGATAACTTTAGCTGAAAAGGAAGCGCTATCGTGGCACAATAAGACTGAATTCCTTGAAGCTCGCTCGCAACATTGGATCGACTGACTACACGTGGCAAAAGAAAAGATGTGAAGAAAGTTAAGTTAATAAATACATCACTGTCGCCAACACTTGTGAAAAATACCTGGATGATTAAGCACCGGAGATATTACCTCATTAATGCGCGCACACACACACACACACACACACACACACACACACACACACACACACACACACACACACACACACACACACACACACACAAGCACGGTACTGACAAAATCATATAAAAATTGCTGACTAAACCCGGCTAATGAAAGCAATAATGGCTTATCGCTTACTACTTCGTTTCTGCATTAAATCAATCACATTGTATAAATTATCAGAACCATTAATTTTGCACTGAAACTAGATAAATAATTAATTCACAAATAGTTGTAGCCAATTGACACACATCCGTTCCTGGTATGACTCATTGACTGACTGACTGACTGACTGACTGACTGACTTCAAAACCAGTGTGTTGTTGTCATCTTGACCGGCCATGCAACATTCTGCTTGACGGGGACCAAGTACAGTGTATCTCTCCCCATTACCAGGCAATCCTACCTCAATGGCACTCAGTGGGTCTCATCAGATTGGAGGAGACATGCATGCAACAAAGGGAAACAAGTATTCACACATCAGCGACGAAACGCTCAAAACTGAATTACGAGTGAAAATATTGTAACTGTGTTTATGTATATTTTCATCGTACGCTGTTAATTAGGATATTAATTGGGTAACACACACACACACACACACACACACACACACACACACACACACACACACACACACACACACACACACACACACACACACACACGTGCTAATGAAGCCGCCCTTTTCCCACCCTTGTTGTGCGTGATGTAATGGTAATTTAATGGTAATTTAATGCTAATTTAATGGTGATGTGGTGGTGATAATGTGACTTGCGATGTGCACATGGACACACAAGATGGAACAATAAGATCTTAAAATAAGTAATAGTTAGACGCAAGACGATTACTAATAAAACCCTTTCAGCGTCATTAAGGTCATTTTCACAGTATAAAGACCATTGACCTTGACACAGGGATCGAAGTCATAACCGGTGAAAGAGGTGATGACAATTAATAGACTGGCAATAAAAAAAAATACAGTTCAAGGTCAAGTTTTTCAAGTAGGTTATTACGAGCGAGTGGAGGCAAACGTGTTATTTTACGGCAGAATTCCAAGAGTGACTTTCCAGAGCAATTTTCTCAAACGCCAAACAGGGTAATTGCCAACGAGAAGCAGAAGATTTAGGAAATGACCTAACTTCTTTCTATGACCAAAGTGGCTTTTCCGCCGTGGACGAGGCTCATGTATTGTGCCAGGCGTTTCCTCAGCAAAATATACCCAAAATACGATAGATATATATACAATAAAACAGAAAATAATCCATACAATATTCAAAGGGATGGAAATGACATTAAAATCTGTACAACGAGGATAATATACAATAACAGAAGCCTTATCAAGTACATCAATGGCTTACCTTTCATAAATATCATAAACATTATAGATATTATAAAAAAAAATTAGTTTTCTGTTTTTCGGATTACAAAAATAAATAAATAAATAAATAAAGGCAAGACATAATACCAAGCCTGCTATAGCGTCAGTAAAGTAGTGAAATAAGAACAGTTTTAAAGTTGATAGGATATTGCGTCGCTACAATAACTCATCACTGTATTCTTTTCCATTTTCTCGGCGCCTCATGGGGACAAAAAGCATAAAAAATTCAAGGACAAAAACGTTACTGTGTCATTAACGCAACCATTTTATATCTAGTAGTTTATTCAGGTCAATATTTATACACCTGTCCATTAAGAAGAATACAGTGTGGGTTGTCTGTATGCTATGTTTTTTGTGCTATGGTTCATCTCTGGTACGGTGTTTACAGGTGGGAGGAAAGAAAAACCATTACTCTGCACAGTTTGAACCGAGTAATTAAATAATTTTTGTATAGTATAATTATTGTAGAGTAGAGTAGCCATTCCAGTAAATGCATCTTAATAATAACAATAAAAACATCAATCTAGGAAGGTCAGATTGTGATTGACTCATTTATTTCGTGTTTAATGATAATTAGACTCTATTTATTTCAAGTTATAAGTTTTTGTATCCGTTAATAAGTGAGTCAGGCAGCGAGTTCATAGTGTCAATATTGTACACGAGTTTGTTTTGTACCTCTACATGAACACCAACCAGGTAATCAATATATATGTTATGGTTCTAAGTCTGATAGGGTATTTGAAGGTAAAACATTTAAACCTGAGGGGAAGCGAATACACGAGAGGATCAGTGTTGACGCGCCAGCCTGTCAATCAGAGGGTAAGGGTGGGGTGGTGAGTAGAAAGAACACAAATATATGATAGGGGAAACCTGTATCTGTAAGGGGGAAAAAATAAGATTATGTTTCTCCCTATAAAACTGTCTGTTCACCTCGAAACCAGCCAGGGCGACTCAAAGGACTGGGTATTATATTAAATTAAATATATTATGAAGGTATAAGGTTTATTATAAGTTTAAATGGAAAATGTGAAGCCTGACCCGGACTCAGAATTAAGGTGGAGGCACTTGCACCAACGTAAGCTGAAATGACTTTATTAACTAAAATATATAAAAGAAAATCTATATATGTATATGTTATTTTAGCTAAGATATTGGAAGGCTATTTTTCAACTGAGGATAATATGCAATAATGAAATGGATATGATGAAATAGTTTTGTCACTGATGGAAGACGTACTAAAATATATATGAATTATGAACAAAAGTAAAAGTAGGTTCAGAGCCAAGTTGAAATATAATAATGTTAAAAAGATAAATTTTCAAACAAATCTGTAGACTAATGAGATGAAGTTTAGTTAAATGAACAGATGTTGTCTTCATATGAAAAAAATAATTAGACGAGTAAGCTAGTCATCGCCTGGTCCTATTAATAGTGGAAGGAAAGTGAGGGACAAAATGCTGATAATAAGATTCCTGACAACGTTGAACGAAGCAATAACAAAACATACATATTTACGGAAGGGAAGGTACATGAAAACTCTTCCTCATACTTCCTCGTACAATTTGCTAGGTTATTGATTTAGTGAATTACGTAAATTCTTCGTGAAAAATATGATGATGCTTCCTTTCAATTATGAAAGTTTTAATAGTGTTGTCGAGTCAGACTATTTGGTAACAAAACAGTGAAACTCTGGTTAAGAGACGAACATGGTCTGAGGATACACGTGACACTCGTCAAAGGTAATTTGATGAACAAATTACTGCTGGGAGAAACGTATCGAGAATCTTTCAGGTTCTGCAAATACGTAATGCAACGACGACAGAGAAAGAAGAAGCAACGGACACTTGCCGCTCGGTGAAGTACTTCCGGTGAGAATCATAGTGAACATAAGGAGTCTTCAAGAATTGTCTCCTTGGGCAACAACTCACCGTGTTTCTGTGTCATGAGAACAATCCCTTAGGTGATAATGCCTCCTTTCACTTAAAAAATATAACTTGTTTCCTCCTAAACATTAATGGTTCAGAAGACCTGTCATAGTTATCATCGGAACACAATATATTTTTCTCCGCAAATAAACATTCTGTCATTTCAATATTGTACAAAACTTCAACAAGATTCGCTTCCATCAAGTCTCTCATTTCCCGCGTGAGTTTGTGGGTCAAAAGTATCACTGCGTGTACCTCCCGGCGTCACAGCGGTGCGGTGGTGTAGCAATTCCTCTGACAGTCTCTACATTAATATCTCCGACATGAATAACATTATAACTCATTTGGTCTCAGTGGTGTATAACCTAACCAATAAGTCTCGGGTCGCCTCCACCTGACTCCCGCACCTGAAGCTAATGGCACCAATCTCTATCCTATTTTCTTTATTAAATTTTCTTTCTGCTATGTTTTGTTCTAATGCGATTGCAAATTCCAGAAGTTACTAATATTTATCTTGAATTTCATTAATCTTTTACTTACATTTGTGATGTTCACTTTAATCTCAATTCCTTATTTCAAAACAAATGTTTCCCTCTTCACTGATATCCTGATTTAGCTTGATAGTTTCCACAACCACCCCGGGCTATCTTCCTTTACTGCCTCCCAAGACAAAAATCGATGTAAGAACGATGTTGGTTGTCGTTTTATAGAGTTGCTAGCTGTTTCACTTTCCACTACCACTGTTAGGTATATTCTTTTACTGCCTTTCCACATGAAAAACAACAGCCCATGTAACATCATCTATCTCACAAATCATATCCTTGACAGCCTTACAAACATTCCCTGCTTCACCCATCCTTCTATAACTGCTAGTGAACTATTCCTTATCGTGGAACCCTTCGACCACTCTGTTCACATTATTTTGTTTCTACATGTGAAAGCCTTTTAGAACACACATTGAAAGAATAGCAATGACCAATAACCAATGACCTGTGTTTGCATTAATCATTTTTCCGAAAGTGGAGTTGATGAGGTGAAGAGAATGATCAGTATTGACACACAAGACTCCTCTCACACACCTGGGGGTTTTCATTTTAATTATGTTATGTGCCTCAGCCTGTGACAAAGGACAACAGCATATCATTTCACCTCATTTCTCTCATCCTGCTACCCACCTCATTACAGGACAACCCTCAACCCTCCACATGACAGATGGCTTGGTGGGAGGTGATCACTATCCCAGAAAAGCCACGTTCACGTACAGTATCGAAACGCAGTACATTACATCGCCTGCACAACACTGTCTCCATTATGAACCTCGTGTAGTAATCAGTATAAAAATCATTATCTGTAAACTTTTAACAATAAAATACGAGGCATTATATATTTCATTAACTGGAATTCATTTAAATACCCTCTGTATATATTATTTTATCAACTGATTTCCCGTGGCCATTAATCCTATTATCATTAAATCATCATTATTATTAATTACTATAATTCCTACTTCACTCTTACATTACTATTTGTACTGCTACTTTTCCTGCAATGTACAATTCCAATTCAAAACGGCATCCCTTCCCCCTTTGACGCAGGGTGAAGGCAGCTGGGATGACCGATACCACGTGGACGGCGCCTGGGTCAACCTGAGGGTAGTGGACGAGAACGACAACACGCCTACCTTCAACGCTGACCACGCCCACCTCACCCTGCCCGAGGACACGCCCTCAGGCACACACCTCACCACCTTCACTGCACAAGACCTTGACGGGGTAAGTGTGTGTGTGGGGAGGGGTTGGAGTGGGTGTTGGAAGGGGGAGGGTGTGGGTGTGGGAAGGGGATGGGTGTGGGGGTGGGCATGTACTTTAAGGTGTCACGTAAGTCAGTGACAGTAAGCGGCGTGACCTTCGGGTGGCGGCATCGTCCTCGCCTTTAATACTCGTTGTGCGTCAAAAGTTTTTGAGTCCATTTTCTAAGTGAGTGAAAGTTCGCACTTCAAAACGGGAAATTAAAGTAGCATTTTAAAGCCATTCTATCCCTCAGAATGTAAACGTTGCTAGCCTTTAAAGTGTGCAGGTTCATGGAGCGAGTCTGGAGTATTATGGCTGTGCTGTGCTGTGCTGTGCTGTGGTGTGGTGGTGTGGTGCTTCTGTGGTGACTGTGTGATGCTAGTGTTGTGGTGGGAATGGTGGTGAGGGTGAGTACTGGTTTAATGGTGTTATCGTTACGGTAATGGTAGTTGATGGTGGTGATAGTGACGGTGCTGGTGTGGTGGGGATTGTGTTAATGGTGGTGGTGGTGGTGGTGGTGGTGGACGGTACTGCTGAATAGGCAAGTAATGACTCAAATAAGTGAACTTCAACCTTTTAAACGTCCTCCACTTCCAAGTATCATATTATCATAGTCCACGTTTTCCTAGAATAGAAAAAAGAAAAAGGAAACGCTGTGTATTAAAAATATATATAATTGTACAACCTACACTGTCCTGCATCCAAGAAAGAATTATAATAAAAAGACTAAACAAAAAAAATTAAATACATCCTCCTACATGATTTCGTAGGAATGAAGCTTACTTTGCCAACGGGTTCCAAGACCTCCACCCGTGTCTCTTTAAGCGTTCCTTTCCGACAGACAGACAGGGTGGACGGAGGTAGGTATTCCAAGTCTCAGCGTCTCCGATAAAATTCACAATGCATAACAAAACTAAGAAATCCATCACTTTCACAATAACAGAAACTCCATTAAAGTTTGGAGACATATGAAGCATTAATCTTGGAGGACAAGGTGATTTA
This sequence comes from Metacarcinus magister, assembly GCA_029783475.1. Classification (NCBI taxonomy): domain Eukaryota; kingdom Metazoa; phylum Arthropoda; class Malacostraca; order Decapoda; family Cancridae; genus Metacarcinus; species Metacarcinus magister. Next base: position 21,970,981 of record JAPQNM010000002.1, on the reverse strand, counting down.
AACTGTTTGCGTTTATCTACATTTTCTTTCTGTGTTGGAGTCGTGAGGCGGAGTGACCGACCATTCTGCCGCCAAACGAGCTCAAATGTGTTCCTTGAAGCCTCTTGCCTTTGTTGGTGGAGCGGAGTGGCAGTGCAAGACTAGACGGACCTTTGTTCTTGAGTGTGGGTGCCGGAAACACAGCTGGATTGTATTTCTAAAGCAGAGAGTTCCAGAAATTCGTTTTTTTTTTTATATATAAAGATTCAACTATAAACTGTTTTGATCTTTATAAAACATTCAAACGTGGCTGATGTAACAAACAGGGAAAACCGGAATGAAATTGTGTATCGAAATATTTACGTTTGATTGTTTGATTGAAAGTTTGGTAAAAGAGAGAGAGAGAGAGAGAGAGAGAGAGAGAGAGAGAGAGAGAGAGAGAGAGAGAGAGAGAGAGAGAGAGAGAGAGAGAGAGAGAGAGAGAGAGAGAGAGAGAGAGAGAGAGAGAGAGAGGGAGAGAGAGAGAGAGAGAGAGAGAGAGAGAGAGAGAGAGAGAGAGAGAGAGAGAGAGAGAGAGAGAGAGAGAGAGAGAGAGAGAGAGAAGGGACTAAAAAAATAACTGTTCCATTACTCAGTGGTCTTTGAATGTCTCGTCAGCCAAAAAGCAAATATCAGTAAAGCTTAACATGCAAAAGGCTAAAAATGCACGGAGTCAATAAACGAATATTAACGAACCCAAGAGGGAAGAGGAGGAGGAGGAGGAGGAGGAGGAGGAGGAGGAGGAGGAGGAGGAGGAGGACGAGGAGATGGAGGAAACCTGGGGGAAGGAAGGAAACAGTCTCTGCTTGTAAAAGATTAAAAATAAAATCCTGGTTGGATATTTTAACTAAGCTTCATAATAATTATTAAAAACCATCAAATATAGTCATTTCCACGGTGCCTTTGTTAGGGAAAAACAAACTGAGGAGGATTTAGGGGAGGGTTGAAAAAAAATAAATGTTGACGATGAGATGGGGTGAGAGGTGAGGCGCCTTTGTAGGAAGTAAACAAACGTGCCTAACACGGACAAAGGACGTAGCCGTATGTACTTCCGTTCTACTGTTTGACGAGACGACTTGTTTGTTCGGTTAAGTTAATTAGTCGTCGGGTTCAGTTAGGGTGCGTCGAAGACCGAGCCGTGTTCAGTACGACATGGTACGTGTGTGTGTTTGCATCTATGTGAAGAGAGTGAGAGAGAGAGAGAGAGAGAAGAAAAAAACAGAGAAAGAGAGTTCAGATAACAACCAAGAGATATATACACCATAATCACCATCTATAACAAGCTCAACTAGTAATACTACACCATAACAAGACTAGTGAACAAATAACAAGGGTTTACCAGCAAGTGGGACAACAATAACCCATTATCACCGGTGTGGCGCCATTCCCGGCCACCACCTAAGATTATCTCCATGCCGGCCAGTCGTGAGCACTGTCCAATGGGTTCATCCTGGGACTGGAATCGCCACCAACACGCTTCATATACGAACACTAAGGGCAATGCACAACACAACACTCCGAGGACTCTCACGCAGGACTGCTACTACATAC
>JAPQNM010000002.1:21936912-21964412 GCA_029783475.1 Metacarcinus magister | reverse complement strand
TGATATGCTGTTGGCTTTCAAAAGACCTGCACCGTGTTTAACAAAGTACAGATGAAAGAGTCAGTCACTTTCTTGAACACATCGAGGCCAGGCAGACATGACACCAAGGCTCAGTGACAGTCGCCAAGAGTCGCCAGCAAGAATATGAAGGAGGAAATGACGCATATCTTCCAACTAGTGCCGAACATCCTTCTGAGATGAGCAAGTCTTTCCACACAAATGTCTGCTATCAGAGGGTGGAATGTGCAAGGCAGGTGGTCGATTCCAGTTGAGGTTGAGGCACCACAGATGGCGCCTTGCATTAGTCAAACACAACTCTAAGCAGGTGTCAGTAGTGCCTCGGAAACAGGGAACTATTTTTTAGTCAAGTACGTGGAGCTCAGCACGAACACCTTGTTGTGTTTCGCTTTATCTGCATTTTCTGGAACTGGCTGTCTGTCCTGCCTTGCTGGAAAAGAATATTTGGGTTCGGCGGGAAAGTCTTCCTCTTCTTTGAACGGGCTTCTTGGTCGCCATTTTTTGTACTCACGAATGTCTGTGAGCCTTGCCTGACCTCAAGGCGTTCAGGCGTGTAGTTCTTGCATCATTTTTTTTTCCCTGGCGAATTATTCTTAGCAATTTCTACGGCAATTTAAACTAAATGTTTAATATATATATATATATATATATATATATATATATATATATATATATGTGTGTGTGTGTGTGTGTGTGTGTGTGTGTGTGTGTGTGTGTGTGTGTGTGTGTGTGCGTGTGTGTGTGTGTGCGTATACTCGGAACAGGAACAAACGAAAGAGGAAAAAAGTCTTGAGGCAACAGTTGGGAGTGAAGGAGCAGATGATGGATTCGGAAAGCCTTCTGTTTTATTGTCTTATAGATAAGTATCTTATACTCGGATCTTTAAACAAACAACATCAAACAAGTGACAAACAATGATACATAGAAAGCATCTTCGACTCGGAAACAGGATAAAATAAAATTAATATAACCTAACTCCAATTTTGAGAAAATAGATATGTGCAGACTATCCTATCAATTGGTAGATCTGAAGGATAAATTAAAGCAGCGATGTAAGATTACCTCAAAGAACACAAAGAAAAGGGAAAACGAGATCAGAAGACTCGCCTGAAGGAACTTAAAACGGAAAACAATGGAAAAAGTTAGGAAAGGCTTTTGTCTTTCACGAAACTACTGATGTCCTGCCAGTGACGATAATGATTCTATTTATCTTCCTTTTATGTCTATCTATCTAGGTTTCTATCTATCTATCTCTTTATCTATTTATCGATCTATTCACCTATGCATCTCTTTATATATGTATCCGTGTATGAATGTATGTATGTAAATATCAAGGGACACGTGGATTGATAGAAATATATATAGATGCATAAAGAGATAGATATGTAAATAGATAAATACAAAAGATAGATATATAGATACATAAATAGATTGATAGATTGATAGATATATAGAGAGATAGACATTAAGAGACGCTTTTGTTTTTCGAAACTAGTGATACCTTTTTCTGAAAATCGTTATCTATTTAATAATCTATCAATATTTTATCTACGTATTAATATACTAAATACATTTCTTTTTATTAAATATTATATTCATATGGATCGTCTTGAATATCAAAAGGAATATGATCCAATACTAAAAAGAAAGCCTTGTTGGTAAGACTTCAATACAAGACAAAAGTTTCCATTACCATCGCAGATCAATGCGAGATAAAGCAGCGGCCTTACACCTGTTCCAACACCTGCGTGACGACACTGTTCACTGCTTCTCTTGCAGGGCGGCCGCAGCAAGATAAAGTACAGCATAGCCCCTTCAAGTGATCCTGGAGGGATTTTTGAGGTCACTGAGGAGGGGGAGGTCCGGCTAGGGGGCAGCCTTGATCGTGAAGCAGCCTCAGCCCACACAGTGCTGGTGTGGGCGGCTGACAGTGGCGTGCCTCCCAGGACAGCAACAGCCACTCTCACTGTGAGTAAGAGTGTGTGTGCGTGTGCGTGACTGTTTTTGTTGGTGTTGGCGTGTGCATATATATATATATATATATATATATATATATATATATATATATATATATATATATATTGAATACTGAGCTTCATTAGTATTAATAGGCGTAGAGGTGATACATTTGTAAGTACAGTTTGAAAATTATGCTACGATGAACTATGTAATACAATATCATCAGTAGGGCGTTGTGGTTTCAATTAATTTATAGCGTAACCTTCAGGAAATATAGAAGAATTCTATATATAATCCATAACGTCGACTGGTTTTCCATATAGGTTTACTTACAATTATGATGAATTACCTGATATAAGGCTACTGTATAAGCCTAAATAAATATATGAGCAGTTAATAAACTAAAATAATAAAGAAAAAAATAAGTAACATTGAAATAGCTATACTTAATAAGGAACTAGTGTGAGTCTGCTGCAGTGTAAATAAGTGTATATAAAGTATAAAGCAAAGACAACGAGCAGATAAAGTTATATCGAAATTTAAGCTTCAGAAGTCTTGCGAATAATAGTTGTCAAGTTTCAGTCACGTCATGAAGACATTAGAGCATGAAATCAGCTTCCCTATAAACTTTGGAAAACAATTATACGAATACAATTTCAAAATCATGACACCATACAGACAATAATAATAGGTTTCGTATACATCTTTACAGCTTTCTGCATGTTATCAATTATACTTTTTATAATATAGAGATAAGTCAATATAAACGACACATAACTTAACTCTGCTCTCACACTCAAGGAAAAATAATGACACTAATTCATATAATCTATTCATATTAAAGTCATGACATATATTTTTCAAGGTGGTCAAATACATGTATATTACCTACTTTAAAATAGGCATCTACTATATAACATGAATAGATAGGCTTCCAGCAATCATTATATATAGTAAATATTGACAATAGGTTATATTTTCCCAAAACAGGAAAGTTATTAATTCAAATATCTTCCAAACCAGCAAAACAAAATAACTGACATTGATAATACCTTCACACACACACACACACACACACACACACACACACACACACACACACACACACACACACACACACACACACACACACACACAATACTAAATAATTACCGCTGGTAGCACAAAACATGTAAAAACAGCTCGCCTAATCCCGCTTTTCTTTGATATATTCATGTATCCTTGAATTCTTTAAAACAACCATTCACTTCCCCACACTCGGACACGCACACAACCACCCACTGATCCCACAACATTGCTATTCAAGTGCAGGTAATGAAAGCACGTGTGGCCTAGTACATGGTTATTGATAGACTGGCGGTGGGCACTGTGGGGGATGACGCCTTGTTTAATAAATAATGACGCGTGCACAATAACATGAAGTGACTTTTTATAATATATTGTGTTTTCCTGACGAGGCAGATCAACGTGACTGATGTGAACGACAACCCGCCATTCCTCGCTGGGCCACAAGAGGTGCAGGTGATGGAGAATAGCGAGGCTCAGTTGGTGGCTAGTGTGATCTTAGGTGACCCTGACAACTGGCGGCAAGGTCACGGGCCGCCCTTCACCATCGCCCTTGATCCCCGCGCACCGCCCTTGGTCGCAGCTAGCATCAAGGTGGTACATGATAAGAGTAAGTAAGGCATCACCTGCCATACAAATATTCTAAAGTATTCCACGTCTTTCTTACATGACTTTTTCTTTTAGTTCGTATATATTTTTCTAGTTTCTTTTCTTTTAGTTCCCCTTTATATGTTTGCCTCAGGAGGAAACGAAGGTCGGGGCATCGGTCTAGTGTACACCCTAGGCGCCCTGGATCGGGAGGAAGGGCGGCGGGTGTTGGTGCCTCTTGTTGTGGGTGATGCTGGCCGCCGCTCCGCCACCGTCACACTCACCCTCCACGTGGCTGACCTCAACGACAACCCCATGACGCCCGCCGCTAAGGCCGTCACCGTCCACACCGTCAAGGTTCGTCATCCACTTGTGTGATTGAATGTGAACACCAAAGGATACGACTCATCCACACACATACACACACACACACACACACACACACACACTGTAGCTCAAACATAAAATACCAAAAGCATCGTTTTATCTTTTTTCCTCTCCCTCTCCCTCCCTCTCCCTCTCCCTCTCCCTCTCCCTCTCTCTCTCTCTCTCTCTCTCTCTCTCTCTCTCTCTCTCTCTCTCTCTCTCTCTCTCTCTCTCTCTCTCTCTCCAGGGGCAGCGGAAGGCAGTGCCCCTAGGAAGGGTATATGTTCAAGACCCTGATGACTGGGACGCCGCCGCCAAAACGTACACGTGGAGGCGGCCACACAAGGGCTTTTTTCTCGATACATCCAACGGTCACCTAACAATGAGTGCCTCCACGCCCGATGGCAGGTGTGTGTGTGTGTGAGGGGGAGGGAGGGGGCGAGGTGTAGGTGTAGGTGTAGGTGTGTGTGTGTGTGTGTGTGTGTGTGTGTGTGTGTGTGTGTGTTTGTGTGTGTGGGTGTGGGTATAGGTGCAAAGCAGGATATGAATGTGTTCCTTACTACAGTTCTGCTTGTCTTGCTTTGAAAGTTTTATTTCTTTCCTAGAATTTTGCCAATAATTCAGTTCTGTGAAGTTGTGTTCTGTACAGGATGAGTAGCAAGTTATCAACAAGACTTCGGTCCATAAAAGTAAGAGTGAAGGATGCTGCTAAGGGAATGGATACACTGAAGTTGTTTCCTATCTCCTTTGTATTGTAGTAATGGTGAAGGCAGCGCGAGTGCAAGTCTAATTGATCAGGAAAACAGACGCTAGTAATACTGCATACCATTTTTTATTCCCTGTCAGATATGAATTGGGCTTCCTCGTTAATGACCTTAGTCAAGGTCAGGTGGGTGTTGAGGCAAATGTTACTGTCGAGGTAAAGTCGCTGTCTCCCCTTGACGTGACCAGCGCCACGCATCTGACCCTCGCTGCTGACCCTTACCGGACAGTTCGTAGAGACCCTCAGGTGAGACACTCAACATGGCACCAAGCTAAGGACGGTAACTGATAAACACAAATAATCGGTACACAATGACATAAGAAAAATCAATGAAGTGTTACCATAATGTGATTTAGTATATACAGCTTGATGGCGGCGGAAATGTACACACTCATCGGTCAATCATGTTCCCAGAACGGACCTTCCCTCTTACGGCGATTGACGGCGGCATCAAAGACTTGGATCAACAATGGTTTGGGTGTGATGGCGTGGGTAGACGAGACGAGTCTGACTGAGGCGGCGGAGCAAGGGGCTGGGAGGAGCCAGGCGCCTCCCACCACCAACCTGTGGGTAGCGGCTCCCGGCGTGTACAACCTGAGGCACATCCTGTTATACCACCGTCAGGAGGTGAGACCCAGCACGAAACTGTCCTTCTTCATGTATGCTTTTAAACTGTATAAGTGTTAATGACTATGAGCTGTTACCTATCGATTGGCATTATAATGTTAATGTTTCAGTCTTGCGTTTCTGTTACTCTTCTGGTCACGCCTTCTTGAATCAACTCAATCTTTTATTATTTGTCATTAGCAATATCAATCAGAATATACAAAAGTGTTCAAGTACTTGGTAACAGTTCTCTAGGGATATAAAAGAAGATAAACAATGCAGAGGAAACGATCAATAGGAACTTCAGGCAGTAAGAACTATCATCAGGAATATCAGGAATATGACAATGAATACTGACATTAGGAAAGCTGTTAGGATTATTCGACATTTTACTCAATGATATTTCTGAATTATAGACAAGGGATGAATCTTAAGTTAAAGTGAGCAGCTTGATAACCCTACATGATATAACAAGGTGACATAGAGAGACATACACAAGTACCAGTAATGATGTTAGGTGTTAAGAAAGGGAACGGCATGGAGCGTGTGGCAGGGTGCATCAAAACACTCGGAGGTGATTCAGACACGCACAAGGAAGGGTAAGAATATTATAATGACTGACGATAAGAGAAATGTAAGGGAGCGTTTTGTAAGACGGAAAGTTAGAGTATATTATCAGATATCACTTTTTTTTATACTTGGCTTTTTACCATCTTCCCGGCGTGGCATAGATCCTTTTTGGTTTTGTAGTCAGGTAGACACCAAAAGACAATAACAGTAGAATGGGATCATATAACTAAGCGTATAGTGATGGAAGAGAAATCCCTAACGAGATGACACACGGATATAGATAACAGAAACGACGAATGCCTGTCTTTGGTCCTCCTTACTACGAGGCACCTCCACCCACAGCTGGCGGAGGCACTGGGTGTTGCAGTGCAAAACGTTGGAGTGACAACCTGTCAAGAAGCTCCCCGGGAGGATCCTTACCATCCTCCCCTCGAGCCCTGGGGATGCACAAGCGGCTGTTGGGCCTCGACGGAGTTGGGTCAAGGCTTTGTGGTGGTGGACGCCAACGTGTCCTCAGTGGTGGGTCCTCAAATGACTGTGCGTCGCGGGTGTGGCTGCACGGCCTCCCTGCCGCTGGAGGAGCCTGGCTGTGCCCCTAACACCTGCCTTAACGGTGGTCGTTGCATTCCGTTAATGGGAGGCTTCAGGTATGCATATTACACCACTATGAGAGTTACCTTGATATTTCAGTGTATCCTTGCATTATGAAGGTGTGTGTGTGTGTGTGTGTGTGTGTGTGTGTGTGTGTGTGTGTGTGTGTGTGTGTGTGTGTGTGTGTGTGTGTGTGTGTGTGTGTGTGTGTGTGTGTGTGTGTGTGTATTTCATGAGCAAAAAAGATGAGCTTTATAACTTTTCTTGTTGTGCCTGACAGGTGTATCTGTCCCTACGGAACCTCAGGACTGAGGTGTAAGGGTCTGAGTCGACGCTTCGAGGGAGGGGAAGCCACAGATGTGGACCGAGGTGGCGGGGGGTCGTGGAGCACCGGGAGCTGGGCGTGGGCCCCAAGCATTCCTGCTTGTGCAGAAGTTCATATAAGTCTGGATGTTCTTACAGTCTCCCAGGACGCAATTCTCTTATACTCCGGTCCTCCACAAACTATGGAGTTTCCAAAGAAGAAAAATGATTCTGAACCCGCCAGTGTGTTTAGGGAAGGGGAACTCCATAAGAACGCTAGCAATGATGAAACAACACTAAAAGAAGAAAATAGTAAGGAAGTGCATGGTACTGCCAGTGAGGTTAAAGGAACCCACAGAACACAAAGCGAAATCATCGTGTTAGAACTACGTCGAGGGCGCCCTTTCCTTCTCCTTGATCTAGGCGGCGGCGCCGTCACTCTCGCTCTCAACGCCTCCTATTCCATAGCTGACAACACCTGGCATAGGATAGACGTGATCTGGAAGGACGAGGTGAGACGTTCAAGGAAGACATTGATCTTCGTTTTTTTTCTTAACTATATTACTTTTCGTTACGGAAATAGTATTAGTAACATTTTGTATTCTACTTACATCGATCTTGCTTCTCTCGTTCTTTCCCTCCCCTCACCCTTTCAGCTGGTTGAAATGATAGTCGACTTGTGTTCTGGTGACAGCGTCGATCACCTTCCCCCCGCCCACACTGGCATCCCACCCACCAATCTGCCGCCTGACGCCCATATCTGTAGGGGAGCTGCCAGGTTGCCAAGAGGTGCCCGGGTTCTTAATACCGGACAGCCTCTGCAGGTGGGCGGCCTGGCTCATCCGCTTCCCGATCACGTCTCCGAGAGATGGACTGAGAGCCACTCACTGCGCTCGTTCCGTGGCTGTGTAAGGAACTTAAGGATAAATAGGGAGGTATGTGGAAGTTGTAACCTTATATATACTGAGAGTAATCTTGTTATCGCCATAGCCTCTAGCAGGCTCTAAATCCCGAAGCAAGTACCGTCTTTAAAAATAAAAAACAAAAAAAGTTCTTGGAAACAAGGTGAAGCCTCTTAAAGTCACACCAAATGCACTGGGAACGCAGAGCCGAGCAGTGAAAATGTCACACTTACTGTCAGTCAGCGCACGTCTCCAAAGTATTTCACCCGCTTTATTTTTACCAGGAAGAAACTCCAGACTATACTGGTTCATAGTTTTCGTGTTTTATTCTCCAAACTTCTTAATCCACCAGTAATGGAAAGATTCTAAATCACTTATTTTATAAAAGACAAGCGAGAAGTTAATAATTTATTTTCTATCTCTTAAGGCGGTCGTAATTTTTTTTCTTGGTTTCTTTTTGAATTTTTTACCTTTCTTCTTTATTTTTTTTTCCTGCAGTTACATCTGCTCACACACATATAGGCATAGACACACACACACACACACACACACACACACACACACACACACACACACACACACACACACACACACACACACACACACACACCAAGTATCTACCTGGAGGTTGATGTGTTCTTTATAAACGAATATCTTGACGTGTTTTGTATGTTTCCAGTAAAGGGTTAAGCGTGTAATCAATTTTGTTCATTGACGGAATGAAAGGTGAATTTAGTCTTTATTTCAAAACGGTTTTGTGTTCCTTTCCAAATGGAGAAAGAGGAATAAGAGGTTGGAAGAGGTGGAGTAAAAGGAGTAAGAGTAAGTGGAAAAGGGGGAAGGGGTAGGCGGAGGAGGGGTAGTAAGAGAAAAGAGGAGGAGGAGGAGGAGGAGGAGGAGAAGGAGGAAGAGGAGGAGTAGGAGGAGAAGAAGGAGGAGGATAAATCTATAAATATTACTTATATAAGTGTAAATGAGTATTCAAGGTGACGGGGGTAATGGATGCTGTTAACGAGGAACAATCTGATCATTCATAACCATTGGAGACACAGTTGATACGTTCATAAGATAATTAAATGTTACATAACTACGGATATGAAACGTAAAAAAAAGAAACTCTCCACAAATAATGGGAAGAACAATCAACATAATGTTACTGTTACAGCTCGAACTGCTTCTGGAATGAGTTTATTTTTCAGCAACGCTTAACTGAGGCATAGCTCAAAAATGTACGGTGCTGCTTTTATTATTATTGTTATTTTTATTCACCAAACATCATTCCATGAAGAATCATTATACATTTCATACTCTGCAGTTACCAAATCGGGGTTTAATTTCGCAGCTTTGATATAACGTCATGAAACTAAACAATGAATTCATTTTTGCAGGTTAATATAACGCTGAAACTTTATTACAAGTAAATAACCTTACTCCCGCCCCCATCCCTCATGGCGCAGCTGGTGGACCTGGGTGAGGCCATGCTGGCCCGGGGCAGCACACCAGGCTGTCCGGAGGCACAGTGCCTCACCACAGGAATCATCTGTGGGCCCCATGGAAGGTGAATCATGCAATACATTGTTTTTATATTACACATCAACGACAATTACAAACAATGATGGTAATTTGCACTATGAAGCCTTATTTCAATAAAAGCTGAGGTGCAATTTAGTCCATCCAGTCGGACTTACGGCTATAACTACATTGTTCTTTTTGTTCACGTCCTTGCAGGTGCCACGGGTCACCAGGATGGCTGCGGTGCGAGTGCCAGCCGGGATGGACAGGGGACGACTGTACCGAACCCACGGTCCCAACGTCCTTCTTGGTCAACAGCTACGTCAAGCTGGCCCTCTCCTTCACCCCGTTCGGCTACACAACCTCCGTCACTCTCAGGTAAGTACAGTACACCTTTGCGCCACGAGAGAAAACAATTATAAATAACTCAACCAGTTATCTAGTTTTAATTATCAGCATGACCAAGTTCATTTGCACCACAGTGTACACTACGTAGTGATTAGCATTCCTGCTTCACCAACGACAGACCCGTGTTGGATCCTTGGTCGACAGAAAATTGATGTAATATTGTCCTTAATGCCCCGCGTCCGTTTTCGTACCACCAAACGGATAGCTGAACATCAAACAAAACTGAGAGCACAGATGACTGAGGAGAGACGATGTGCGTACTGTGGAAAGGGTTAGTGAGGGAATCAGATACGAATGAAAAGAGCGGTAGTAACAGTGAAAATAACAGCAGCAGCATACAGCAAGAGAAGCAACACTATGGCGAACTGTGAGTGCTCAGTCACTTAGTAGCGGACTGGAAATAATAACACAAACTTTGACTGCCCTGTTAGACCGATTAGACACAGACAGAAAAGCTTAAGAAGAGCATGTGAAGTCAGGTGGATATACACTGTAAGCCTTCCAAAGGTCAAGACAGAGAGGTCACATGATACAAAAATAAGCGTGTATAATGAACTCAAGGGAATGGGAGGAATAAGCCTAGCGTTTTGTAAGGTTAAATCTTTACCAAGAATCTGAAGGAATAATTCAGCTTTAGAGAGATGAGACAACAACAGCGGCACGTGGACTGAACAGAGGAAGGTAAAAGGTAAGATAGAGGAAAGGAAATAATTGAATATGTTTTCGACTAGATACCAAAAGCCAGACATTTCTCAGTAATGACAAAAAAAAAATTGACGAGTTCTACAACAAACATGAAACGATTCCGGACAGAAAATATGGTGTCGTGAATTTCTTGAGACTACGGTAACTTCTGTAAGCCAATTACTGTCAATCATCATCCCTAATGAGTTCCTGTGGGATATAATACGTAGTAAGAAAAGCTGCGTAGCGAAATATCAGATCTCTAAAAAGAATTCCAAGGTCATGAACACAGACTACTCAACTCCACAACAAACCCCAACTTCCGCCTTCCTTTCAGCTGAGACAAGTTATACAGGCGACTAAAGGAGTTGAACATTTTCATTCTATTCTACCTCCTCCTCCTCCTCTTTCTGTCCTTCCTAATTGGGTACAACCTTAATTTTTTTGAGACATTTTTATATTGTTGTATTTCAGGTATACAAGCCTCTCACTTTAGGATCCTCAATGCATAACAAAAAGGGAAAAAATCAATGACCTGTAAATGTAATGGCTTCAGACACAGACGAACACACCGTAACATGAAAAACAAACGCTCATAACTGACAGGAAACAAAACAAAAAATAGAACTCCCTCGACACACGCTGTACGATCCCTCAACTCAACACAACACTAACGAAAACACGGAGATGAAGAGGAAACCGGAACCTACTCGGCCTGTGGGAAAAAAAAGTTAAAGTGATATGGTGTGTGGGATCAGATGGAGGAGGAATATAAAGGACTAGGAATTTACGCGTGGATAAACCCGACTTCATATTCCCACTTTTATTTCCAGCATAATAAAACGTAATTCCTTTCTCTTACGGTATTTTTCTTTATTTCTCTTTTCTTTACCTCTGTCTCTTTCCCTATTCCAAATCAACGAATATTTTATTATATAGAGTCGACGGTGGTGATAATAATAAAAAACAAACCATTTCTTTGATTGGCTTTACGTGTGTGTGTGTGTGTGTGTGTGTGTGTGTGTGTGTGTGTGTGTGTGTGTGTGTGTGTGTGTGTGTGTGTGTGTGTGTGTGTGTGTGTGTGAATATCAAAGTGTGAAGTTGGGTATTTCTGTGTCTTCCTCTTTCTACAATTTCCAAGATGAAAATATGTACGAGAGAGAGAGAGAGAGAGAGAGAGAGAGAGAGAGAGAGAGAGAGAGAGAGAGAGAGAGAGAGAGAGAGAGAGAGAGAGAGAGAGAGAGAGAGAGAGAGAGAGAGAGAGAGAGAGAGAGAGAGAGAGAGAGAGAGAGAGAGAGAGAGAGAGAGAGAGAGAGAGAGAGAGAGAGCATGAAAGCAAGAATGAATGGAAGAAAGAAAGAAAGAAAGAAAGAACGAAAGAATGAAAGAATGAAAGAAAGAAAGAAAGAAGAAAGAAAAAAAAGAAAGAGAGAAAGAAAGAAAGAGGCGAGAAAAATAATGTGGGAAAAAATATATATGAACAAATAAAAGAAAGATAAACAAAAGATGAAAAAAAAAAAAATAATCAGAGAAAGTGGAAGTTGTAGGAAGGCAGAAAAGAAAGACAAGAAAAAAAGAGGAAAAAAAAAAAAGAAAAAGAAAAAGAAAAAGAGAACCAAAAAGAGACGAACATACGACAACGCTGAATAAAGAATAGAGATACATAAGAAAAACAATAAAAGAAAGGCAGAAAGGTAAAACGAAAATATATACAAGGGAAACACATACAAAAAGAAAATAGATAGATAGATAGATAGATAGAGAGAGAGAGAGAGAGAGAGAGAGAGAGAGAGAGAGAGAGAGAGAGAGAGAGAGAGAGAGAGAGAGAGAGAGTCGAACACAATGGAAAATAAAAAATGCAAGCCACGTATCTTCTGTAGTACTTTACCGCCTAAGCCTCCCACCTCGGGCCAATGTCGAAGAACGTGACAAGGGTGATAGGGAAGGGAGGGAAGAGGAAAGAAAAGTACTATGTGTGTGTGCTGGGGATGGCAGACGTGTTATGAGAAGTGTGTGTGTGTGTGTGTGTGTGTGTGTGTGTGTGTGTGTGTGTGTGTGTGTGTGTGTGTGTGTGTGTGTGTGTGTGTGTGTGTGTGTGTGTGTGTGTGTGTGTTTCTTTGACACTATATATACACATCACTCGAGGTAATACTACCCACTTATTACTTATTGTTTTATATCCATCCAATTCAATCGTACTTTCCACCATCACTCCTCATTATTGCTTCCCGCATTTAGTAATTGTGCACAACTCAATCCAATTCCCTGCCACGCACACACAACATGAACACCTGCGCGAGTCCCCTTGGACCAACCACGCTGCAGGCTGCCAAATGGAACCTGCCTGATTCCTACCTTTCTTAGAGATGCTGCACTTCGTTGATTAATTGACATCACCTTCTTGATGATATTACACGTCTTCTCCATCTTGTTGTTCCTCCCTGTCTCCTTTATGTGTTTCTCCTTCATATTAACACTTAACATTTCACATGCAGGTTTCGTACCAGGAAGACGCGAGGACAGCTCGTGGCAGTGTCCTCTCAACACGGCCGAGACCGCCTTGCCCTGCAGCTGATAGAAAGTCAGCTGTGCGTCCTGCTACAGTTCCGACCCGACCCTGCCAGGTCACTGTGCCTCAGTCAAGCAAAGGTCACGGACGGCCAGTGGCACACAGTTGCAGCAGTAAGGTGAGAGCGTGACACACTCCTTCAGTAGCCCCTTCGTCATCCCTCCCTCAGGTAGTATAACACCATACTTTTGTTCGTTCACTCGTATTTCATGAATTGAAGCAATGGTTTCATATCAGTGTAGGAGAAGGATGGTGATAGTTTCTTCAAGCCGGGACGACAGAGATGGACAAGACCTGATCCTTCCACATTCAGTATTATTCCTGTTTCTTACATTCACTATTTTTCGATATGACTCAGGGTTTTCATATTTAAGTTTTCTCTCGTAAAAACTAAAATGACGTTCGTTTTATAGCTGTGTATATGAACGTGTATGCAAGTGACTGCACGTTTTCACACGAACATTTGTTAGTAAATTTATACATGTTTGTAAAAAGAGCGGACTGTGTGTTTTAATGTACTATCTGCTAATAAATAAGAGCAATGTGTAAGAGCAATGTGTAATTGTAATTTTTGCCACTTAAATGTGTATGTATATATATATATATATATATATATATATATATATATATATATATATATATATATATATATATATATATATATATGTATATACATTTCAGTTATGCATATCAATAATTGGTTTCAGCATGTTGCTTTACTTGTGCATTTCGTTCTCTTTCTCAAATACAATGTTGGCAATTTCTAATTTGAACAACGGTGCACGACATTCTCCTGCCCTCTGCCGCACACATATGCTTGCCCGTGCCTAAGCAACGCAAGGAACAACACGCCCACACAATGTGTTACAGACACCAACTCAAGTGTTCATGAGTTCCTCTTCTACACACTAATCAACCTTGCCGCTACGCGTGTTGGTCCTGAACATACACAATAAGGATTTCAATCTAACATCATGCACTTCTGTCAAGTTTGTGTGGTTTTTTTTCTTCCTTTATGTTTTTGTTATTGAAATACAGTATTTGGGGACGATCACGTTGAATCAATACATCGATGTTCTGATTTTCATAAGCTTATTAAAGCAATAATACTACAAAGATAAGATATTATGTATAATGTTTTCCATAATGCAACGTGTGCGCCGTTAAGTGGATGTTGTGTGATGTTATTGCTGATTTCTGAGACATTTTCTATTTTTTTTTTTTTTTACTTTCGTTTCCTCCCTTCCCCTGCCTTCACTTCCATCTAAGTCACACGTAATTCATTGGAAGGTTAAGATGTTGCGGACCTTGTGCCCCAAAAAATGTCGTCCCTTAGCGTGTCTTCATGAGCACCACGTCTTTCGTTTGCAGGTATTGTGCTCAAACAGAAAATTTGACATAAAATTCCATAAAAGTAGTTTTTTTTTGTCTAAACCAAACCAGCTTCTATATGTGACCAAAACTATACATAAAACCATTAGTAACTTCAGAGTGATAATGTGATATGAGACTACACTCAGGTTATGTGTATGTGAAATATCTAAAGTTGTAGAGTCAGAACAAAAGCTTCCTACAAGAACAGCCACGAAAAAATCACGGAAGTTATAAAAGGGTGCGAATGTCAAAACAAAAAACAAGGAAGAGCAGCCATTGGTCTCATCACAGTTGCATTGGATGTTATGTTCAACAAACTCAACACGGCACGTTTGCAATGTTTCTTTGCCCACAACTTTATTAACCTAAAAAAATACTGATGCAAATGAAGGAATACATTTACAAAGGCACTGTGCAAGAAATTATAACTAGAGAACTCAAAATAAGTCAGAAAATTAGACAGATCTTTGCAGTGGATATTTATAAAATTATCACATTCATATTATTAATCAACAATTGGATAAAGGGAATTAGACACAAATTTCATATCTAACAATAAGTTCTTGTATTCCTTCCAAAGCTCCACACTTATAAAAACATATAATGAAAACGTAGCAGCGAAATAAAACATAAATGAAAATCAAAATTATTTCCAATGACTACGCAGTACAATGACAAACTGAAACTGCTATAAATCAATGAGAAATACCTCTACTCAGGACAACTACGTACTTGGTGCAAAGCAAGGACATGAAGCAGAAACTATTGGGAAAAGTAAGTTTGCAGAACTCACACAAATGGAATGCAAGAGACACAATGCAAGTGAACCTCTGCACTCTGTGTTGGTTGTGTAATTAATAATAATGATGATGATAATAATAATAATAATAATAATAATAATAATAATAATAATAATAACAATAACAATAATAATAATAATAATAATAATAATAAAAATAATAACAACAATAATAATAACAATAATAATGATAATAATAATGATCACATTCCTCGGCCAGGCAAGGGTCAGCAACCTTCCTGACGGTGGACGACGGGGACAGTGACCACTACAACGCCTCAGTGTCCCTGGAGGGTCGCCAACTCCTGCACGTGGACACCCAGGACGGTGTGCACGTGGGTGGAGCGCCTGAGCTGGTTGGAGTCACTGTTAAGATCCACGAGGACTATTACGAGGGTGAGTGGCGGGGCTGGAAGTGCCTGACCATTGTGTTGTTGTTCGGCTGCTAACCACTAGCTAATCATTACACTTTTGACTGATCACAAACACTCAAGTCGTTAAAGAAATACCCACAGAAGGAAAATCTTTGACCAAACAACAATTCTCTCTCCCCTTCAGGTTGTATTGATGACCTGAGACTATCCGGGCGGAGTGTTCCCCTGCCCCCCGCCGTGAACAGTTCTGCCTGGGGACAAGTGGGAGGGTTCCAGGGGGTGGAGGCTGGATGCGATGCCCCGTCATCTTGTACCAACGTGACCTGCAACCCACCACTCACCTGTGTCGACACCTGGCGAGCCTACCACTGCGGGTAATACCTCTATTCTATGTTGATCAACCATCTTGAAAGCTTGCCACAATTATTTTTACCACAGTATTTATATCCTTGGCTAGATATAATGAGTGTGTATTACTACATACTCTGGAGTCGTTTTTATTTCCTAGCTTCGCTGTGGAATTCCCTCACACTGCGGATACAAAGTTTGAATTGATTTGATTGATTGATTCAATTTGAGGCGCTGCGACAACGAGCTCATAATATGGCGCCAACGAAGTATAGATGATTATGATGAAAAAGTGGGTCTAGTTGGAATTAGTTTTTGATATAATCCGTGATGCTACACAATCAATGATTTCAACCCAGAGATGATGCTTCACATCGTATGGAAAAGATAAATTGTGGCGAATACTCTTCCCATCTTCATCATCTTTGTTATATGAAGCCGCCTACCTTATCCTCATGGACATAAATGGGGAAAACAAATAGTACAGAATGAAATAAAATTTCAATGATTTTCAAATGCTACCCTAAAGATTAGTACCTTGTAAAGAAAATTCCGTCAACTACAGAAAAAGAAGTATAGTTTTATAGATGTTAAAAAAACGTTTATTGGTATTTTTACCTAAAACAAATACTAATCAATACGTACTTCAAAGTTTCTTTACATAATATCAGTGTTCAGTACATCAACAGGGACATTTTTAAAAGGCTTTACGAATACTTTTTTTTAAACTTTCCCCCAAAAATAAAGACTGCCATTCCGTGGCACAAGGAAAACTATCTCTTAAGTATCAAATCTCTTTATAAAAACAGTTCAGTGTCTTTATTCTTATTGTATTCCATAGAAAAATAGTAAATAAAACTATAAAGTCAAGCAAAAGTTACACATGAATACAATATATCTTGAAAATCTGACAGTGTTGTTAGTCGAGTCGGTATTAGAAGTTGAAAGCCTCTTTTTGCACAGCGTAATCCACATCAATGATAATTTAAGACTGCTATTAAGTTTTTACTGTATAACTACTAGCGTTAAGTGTTCCGAGCAGCGTGTCAACTAATAGCTCGCGAAGCTCCGAACCCAAGGGCTGGGAGTGACGTGACCCCCACAACCACACCTCACGTGGAACAAACAAGACGGCGAGAACGGCAGCCAAGCATTGATTTAACTTATTTGAACTTCCACTCATTACTTGTTTCATGCATTTAGTAACTATAAATAAAAATAAACGAGTTAGTAATTGCTGCGAAAATTATGCATTGTGATGGAAATGGAAATGCAGACGTACATAATAAACACTTTGAAGTTGATAGAACACAGACATAAAGATAATTAAGTACGTATGTATATTCATATAACTACATTGCATAACAAGAACTGTCAAAAAATGAGAGCAATTAATGTAATGAGCTTTTGTGTGTGTGTTGCATGTATGTAATGCAAAGGATAGCAATCATTATGAAGGTATATCAAATGTGATCTAATTATGAAAAGATGATATACTGCACGAATGTTGGGTGGGGCAATTTCACGCGGAGAAAATCTAATTGGATGGAATGAAGGTAAAAGCGGATATGCTGCCTCTACGTAGTGTTCCAGCAGAGTGAACATCGCAGAGCGGGACTCAGGAACCAGAATCTGACGTCGATATGGCGGGAAGCTTTTAGGGGGAGTGAGTGGAGACGTGAATGATTGCAGTCACGACACACGCACATGCACACACACACACACACACACACACACACACACACACACACACACACACACACACACACACACACACACACACATACACACAACGGATCATCCCTGGATAGCTCTTTTAATCAACATACAAAAGAGTTGATCTCCTGTCTGAACCACAGCCGTGATTACACCTGGCTGTAATCTGGCCTAAAGGTTGATGCATCTCTGCCTCTCTGTATAATTGAAGGAAAGAAGAATCGTTCAAAAATACACTGCAAATGGTGACAGAAAACACAAGCAGATAGATCACAGTATTGTTTGATGGAGATGATGCAGATATGAGAGAAAAAGAGATAGATAGATTGTCAGGGCCGAGGTGACTACCAATTAATATTATCTTTTTATAGAGTTGTGGGGAAGAAAAATCATGGAGTATGATACCCCGAATATATTTACACACACACAAATAGCAAACAATAGGCTAGAAGCCAAAATAAATCACCAACGACGAACTGCTCGTAAACAATTACCAGAGCAGGGGTATGACACCCAAATAACTCCCTGTACAGCTGTTTTGAGGGTGAGATGCGTGACAGCAAAACTCGGCAACGTAGATTGCTCCTCAAACAGCAGGAAGGGTCGAATGGTGTAGGTACAGTTGAAGGGCACACTGGAAGGGAGCCCAAGTCTCCAGAAATGCCTTCGGAAATGTTGAGAAACCAGCAGCAGGTGGTGAGGTGTTGTCAGGTGTGAGAGCTGAGGCGTTCTGTCCTTCTCCAAGCCGGTGGCGTGGAGCTTGGCTCGGTTAGACTACCCCCATACCCCTGGACAAGGGGGTGGGGTAGTGGCGGGGAAAAGTGGTGAACAAGCGCCGGCAGACGAGAGTGGTAGTTCAACCACTAATTAGGGGAAGACGAGGCAGGTGCAGTTCCTCACACATGCCCCCACTAAAACATCTGCTGCACAGCTGATGTCGAAGAACTGCAGCTGACCAGGAGACATAAACAAACTTATAATACTTGAGTGCAGGAAAACAAAATAAAGAAAAGCTATTTCCGGCTGAGAAGGTCGGCTCCAATGTTGTCCGTCCCGGCAACATGAACAACCCTAAATTTATAGGGTTGAAGACCTAAAGCCCATCGTAGTATTCTATCATTTTTACCTTTGAATTTCTGAAGGTATATTAGAGGCTTGTGGTCTACTTCAAGGATAAATTCCTTACCTCGAAGATAGAAGTCAAACCTATGAATGCCGAATACGATGGCCAGGCATTCCCTCTCGATGGTAGAGTATCGTCGTTCCCGATCAAGTAGTTTCCGGCTGGCGTAAGAGATGGGATGTGGACGATCATCATGGTACTGAAGGAGTACAGCACCTAATCCATAGTTTGAAGCATCGGTACGTAGGACGAAGGTCTGGCTGGGGTCCGGAAGACGCAGAATAGGTCCCGAAGTCAAGGCTTGCTTCAGCAGCTTGAACCGTTCAAGCAGATCTTCAGTCCACTGGAGGGGATCTCGTACCGGCTTCTTCAACAAGTCAGAGAGGGGGCCGGTAAGCTCAGAGGCCTGAGGAATGAAAGCTTTATAAAATGATATCAAACCTAGGAAACTCCGGAGTAACTTCTTGGTGGTAGGAGGAGTCATGGAGGTGATGGCAGTCAACTTGCCAACTTGTGGTTGAAGATGGTCGCGGGACAAAACAAATCCCAGATAGTTGATGGACTCTGCTCCAAACCGGCACTTTTTAAGTTTGACAGTCAGACCGTTATGTTGTAGTCTATCTAAAACAGACTTGAGGGCAGAGATGTGAGTGGGCCAATCAGATGAATACACAAAAATATTATCAAAATAAAAAGAAACATTGGCCAAGCCAGCAAGCACAATCCTCATTAAGCGAATATAAGTGGCACAGGCCGTAACAAGACCAAAAGGCATCCGAGTAAATTCCATCAGGCCCTTGTGAGTGGGAAACGCAGTGAAGCGTCGAGCTTTGGCAGAAAGTGGAACCTGGTAATATGCCTTACTCAAATCTAGCTCTGAGAAGAACTCAGCACCAACGAACTTATGCAGCTCTGTCTCAATACTGCAGGATGGTTCAGCATGGAAAATAGTTACTGAGTTGAGTAACCTGTAATCAATGGCCATCCGATACGTACCGTCGGACTTCCTGACCATGATAACCGGAGAGCAGTGTGGAGAGGTTGAAGGTTGGATGATTCCTTGACTCAACAGTTGCTCAACCTCTTCTTGGTAGTAGTACTGGAGATGGATGTGATGGTAGTGGCAGTAGTAGTAATAATAATAATAGAAGTAGTAGTAATAATAGAAGTAGTAGTAATAATAATAATAGAAGTAGTAGTAGTAGTAGTAGTAATAATAATAATAGTAATAATAGTAGTAATAGTAGTAGCAGTAGAAGTAGTAATTAAGAGGAAAACCAGTGAAGAAATCAATGCAAGTTACAAGGTGACGGTGCCCTTCAGAAGAAGGTGGAGCCAAGGGATCTACCAAGTCAATGGCAACTCTGGAGAAGGGTTCAGTTACGACAGGTAACGGTTGAAGAGGTACTGGACGTACCCTTCCCTTAGCTGACATACGTTGACACTTGTCGCAGGAACGGCAGTAATCCCGGATGTCTGCACACATCCCTGGCCAATAAAAGTCTTGCCATACCTTCATCTGGGTCTTCCGGTGGGAGAAATGTCCAGCCAAAGGACCTTCGTGAGCAACACGTAGGATGACAGGACGGCAATCGCTGGGAACAACCAAGGATAAACCATTTACCTTTTGAAGGTGATCCGATGAGAGACATTTTCGGTACAGGAGGCCTTCCTCATGTATGAACTGGTATGTGGCACCATCCCGTGCCTTCTCAACTTCTTGAGTGGTAGCCTTTGACTGTAAACACGTCAAGGAAGGACAGGATTCCTGAAGTTGACGAAACTCATCAGGGGTTACAGTCAAAGGATGGAGCTTAGGCAGAACTAGAGGGTGGACCCGTTTAGATCGACCGGCTCTGGTCTCCACAGCACACACTTGAGTAGTGGAGGACTCAACTGGTGGTAGATGCTGACATCCAGAAGGGCGGTTGTCCTTTTCTTGAGAGGAGAGGGAAGTTCCGGGCGAAGGCGAGTCATCAGGAGGCAACAGAGGATCTTGTAGGGAAGAAACGTCAGTGGTGGCTTGGTCATGGTCACTATGGAGAAGATGGTTGTCGTTACTGAGTAGAGAATCAGGACTATCAGGATCTTGTACTCCGGGAATATTCCCAACTAGAGCACTAGCAAATTTAATTGGGGCCCTTACAGCATCTGTCCAACCAGTGTAAAATGGGCACCGTAAGTAACACTTAACGACAGGAAATTCGTCGATGCGTCCCAAATAGTCAGCAACTTGTACTTTGGGGCAGAGTGATGGGTCAATGTCTGGCAAGGCTTCCTCAGAAATTACAACTCCAGAGCATCCAGTATCCCTAATTATAGAGGAAGACCATGACCCATTAATAGTCCCCGTAACTGAGAAGTTAGGCACTTTATGGTCTTCTAAGCAAAATCCAACCTTATAGGGGGGCGTGGTAGTAGTTCCATCCTTGAATGCTCGAGGATTCCTGGGACAGCGTGGTCGTATATGTCCTGCTTCCCCACAATTGTGACAAGTCACGGTTGAGGGAGTCTGACTCCCAGGAGAAGGTAGAGGCTGGAGTGGAGTAGCAAGTAGAGGGGAGATTTTCTTAGCGTTGTTGTTGGAAGAGACCTTAGGATAGGCGTTGTGGGCGGATGCCCAGTCATCCGCTAGTTGTATTGCGTCCTTCAGCTTGGTAGGCCTTCTTTCCTTGATGAATAGGCGTATTTCTGCTGATAAGGAGGACAAAAATTGGTCAAAGATGATAAACTCCCTTAAATCAGCATAAACATTGGCCACAGAGGAAGACTCAACCCAAGAATCAAACATCCTCGATAACTGGGTAACAAACTGATGGTAGTTCTGTCCTACTCTAATCTTGTTTGACCTGAAATCCACCCGGTAGCCATCTGGAGTTTTACTGAAGCCTGTTAACAAGGCTTGCTTCAGTAACTCGTAATCCTCAGTGGTGGATGACGGAAGGGACGTGTAGAGTTCGGCAGCTTTACCAGTAAGGAGGCAACCCAGACGAACGGCAAAGGTATCTCTGGGTAAAACCAGCATCTCGGCCACACGCTCAAACCTAGTTAAATAGGTGGCAATGTCCTCTTCATCCTTGTATGGTGGTAGACTAGGTCTGGAAACAGGATCATGTGATGGTAGAACTGAGGGCTTACCTTTAGCTGCAATTTCTGCCAGCTTGATCTCTTTCTCCCTCTCAGCTTGTGCTTGTCTTTCTTCTCTTTCAGCTTGTCTTTCTTCTCTTTCAGCTTGTTTTTCTTCTCTTTCCTTCTCAGCTTGTCTTTCTTCTCTTTCAGCTTGTTTTTCTTCTCTTTCCTTCTCAGCTTGTTTTTCTTCTCTCTCCTTCTCTCTCTCAGCTTGTCTTTCTTCCCTTTCGTGTTTCTGTTGTTCTACGATCCACTGGCCAATTTCCTTGCCATGCAGACCGAGGGCTTCACCCTGCTCCTTCAGTTCTTGAAAGGAAGACATGGAGAAGACCGAACAGAGAACACAACACAAACAAACAAAAAATTAGACAACACCTCACGTGCAAAAATCTGGCAAAAGCAAGAGTTTGACGGCAATCAAAACACTCATAACATTACTCCCGGGCCTCAGGCAGCAACGGCGCGCAGCAGCGACTTAGATAACAACCCACAATCTGTAAAATTATAATAAATAATTGGTAGTTCTTATCCTGGCGAGGTCGCCAATATGTCAGGGCCGAGGTGACTACCAATTAATATTATCTTTTTATAGAGTTGTGGGGAAGAAAAATCATGGAGTATGATACCCCGAATATATTTACACACACACAAATAGCAAACAATAGGCTAGAAGCCAAAATAAATCACCAACGACGAACTGCTCGTAAACAATTACCAGAGCAGGGGTATGACACCCAAATAACTCCCTGTACAGCTGTTTTGAGGGTGAGATGCGTGACAGCAAAACTCGGCAACGTAGATTGCTCCTCAAACAGCAGGAAGGGTCGAATGGTGTAGGTACAGTTGAAGGGCACACTGGAAGGGAGCCCAAGTCTCCAGAAATGCCTTCGGAAATGTTGAGAAACCAGCAGCAGGTGGTGAGGTGTTGTCAGGTGTGAGAGCTGAGGCGTTCTGTCCTTCTCCAAGCCGGTGGCGTGGAGCTTGGCTCGGTTAGACTACCCCCATACCCCTGGACAAGGGGGTGGGGTAGTGGCGGGGAAAAGTGGTGAACAAGCGCCGGCAGACGAGAGTGGTAGTTCAACCACTAATTAGGGGAAGACGAGGCAGGTGCAGTTCCTCACATAGATATATATAGATGTATAGATAGAGAGAAAGTGATGAATAGCCTAATACAGGAGGATGAAGTACATTACCTGTACATCCAGCAGGTGATATAAGATAGGGAAGCTGCAGGATCTTGGAAAGCTGTATAGTAACCTCGTTGAACAGATAAGTTCCTCGAAAAGAGTTATTGGACAAGAAAAGAGTTAAAACGGGAACCTCAGGAAAGACTTCAAGAAATATTAAAGAGTTGAGCAATGATATAGAAAATGGATGCAAAGTTTAGCATCATGGAAGAGCGCATGCAAGAGAAAAAATAAAATACAAATGAGAAAACTGAAGCGAAGCTGTTTATGCTGATGAAGTAAAATGTTAAAGAATGACAGAGTAGGAGTTTAACACAGGGATAAAGAAGGGTTTTATGACGTAGGTACAGTGGAAAGGTGTCAGGCTAATGGGAGTGAGAAGAACATAAAAGAAAAACAGACTTGAGACAGATACGAAACTTAAAGCAGTCTATATAAACTTTGGAAACATAAAGGCTGAAATCATAGCTCCAACAACAATCTTTGAGAGAGAGAATGAAAACAAAAATTTAACAAAATCCCCTCCACACACACACACACACACACACACACACACACACACACACACACACACACACACACACACACACACACACACACACACACACACACACACACACACACACACACACACACACACACACACACACACAATAGCATGTGAAACAGAATAATATGCACTACAAATACACATTAAAAGCACTTCATAGCATTTAAACAAAGAATAGATTGATATCACACTAAGTACTAAAATTATAAAGAAAGGGACTGGGAAAAATTGGACTCAGGAAACAATGGAAAACACTGAGATTAATCAATTCCAAAGTGGGAAAGTTCGTGACAGCACATCACGAGGCGCTGGACGACGCCTCTCAAGAGTAGACGTAGAAGGCAGAACTAGACAAGCCAAACTAACTTATCTACACTAAAGGGGAGGAAAAGAGAGAGAGAGAGAGAGAGAGAGAGAGAGAGAGAGAGAGAGAGAGAGAGAGAGAGAGAGAGAGAGAGAGAGAGAGAGAGAGAGAGAGAGAGAGAGAGAGAGAGAGAGATTATCATGTCATTGAAATGGAGAGAAAATCAAATAGGTGGTTATATATATATATATATATATATATATATATATATATATATATATATATATATATATATATATATATATAAACTTCATGGTTGGTAGCGTCCGGAAGAGCAATATAACACGAAAATAAACTAAAACGACGAGGTGTCTGGTTTATATAAATAAAAATATAAACCGCTTCCCAAGTAAAAGCATTCAAAGAACATGTAAACTTAAAGCAGATGTGATACAGGAAATAGTCATACATGAGTTTAGAAATACATTGCAGAGATGTAGAAAAGAAAAAAGGACAGCACGAGCTTAAGGCCAAATCCTGCATACTACAACTACACAAAACACACACACATACACATACACATACACATACACACACACACACACACACACACACACACACACACACACACACACACACACACACACAACACACACACGTAAGACTAAAGCGTGGTTTCTGTTTCTACTTGTGTTAGGTGTGGCGAGGGCAGAGTGCTGAGCCCCAACAAGGCGGCGTGTGAGGACGAGGACATGTGTGTGTGGCATCCTTGTCTCAACGGCGGATCCTGTTTCAACAAACCCTCTGGTAATGAATGCCCTTCCTTCATTAATTTTGCTAATAATGAAGCAAGAGTTTCCTCCTTTTGTGTAGCTAATGATGACAATCTGTCCATCAGCAGGAGCGGGTTACGCCTGTGCCTGTCCATCGGGGTTCAGCGGGCCACACTGTCATCTGCCTGACGTGGGAGAGACTTCACTCAAGATCTCCCTCGGTGCCCTCGTCGCTATTCTCGTGTGGTGCGCTTTTCTCCTGCGTAAGTACACACATTTTTGTTCTAAAAGTCTACGTCAACAAGTAATATTTTCTGTGCACTGATCATAGTTATTCTTAAACCTCGATGAGATGAACCTCAGTTTCAACGATGAGAGAAACATCACCAAGATTCACAATTCAAGTTACGTATCTTGCCAAAATGAAATTAATTCTGCTTGCATTTAAGAGCTAAAATTAAGTGTTATTTCCGCGCTTATCAAAAAATGTAAATGGAGGAACATTCAAGCAAACAAGATGATAACTAAAAGAAGAAAACAGTTTAGGTTCAGTAAATCATGAACGTAATGAAAACGTGAAATTCTATGGAAGAGAAGTGAAAGGGACGAGTGGCTAACATAGATAAGCCAAGAAAGTTGAGCGAACCTTTGTCCTGCAGCAGCCTGGTAATGGCTGCTCATAATGATGCGAGACATGGGAGGAGCATGACATTATGAATACTTAGGAATTTCAACGATTTCAATATTTGGTTTATTCCATCGTCGTTCTCTACAATGACCATGGAAGTAAATTACTTCATGGATCTAGTTCGCCAAACTGTGTGAACCAAGGTTAAAGGGAGAATAACGGATTAAGAAAAACAAACAAACAAACAAACAAACAAAATATAAAGTTTATGTTTTTACTGCCTTCAAGTAATAAAACGTGTCTGTCAGTCATAAGAAATAACAAAACCTAGATATTCTACTTGCACAACTCTACTGCAGACATTTACAACGCAACTGTCTTCACTCAACAACGCATCTATCTCTCTTCACTCTACTGAAATATTTAACCTCATTAGATATGTTCTGCCAATCATCATTAACCACTATTTTTTGTATGTGCAGGAAACTCGCAAGGGTTAAAAACAAATTAATAAATTAATTGATGAATAAAAGAATTAAAAAAAAAGTAAAAAAAAAGTTTAACCACCACTCCCTGAAATGTTCGTAAAGGAAGAGTTATAAAAGGGAAGCTCAATTTAGTTCCAGAGTCACCTCTATACTCCCTTCTTAATAATAGAGTTCAGTCGTTGGAAGGTGAAGAAAAACAGAAAAAAAGGCACAGCTTTACAAAGTTAGCCAATGAAAGGGAAGAAACAATATAGACACCGGATAACTTTCACACAAGTAAGGTGGACAGACTAGGCATGAAAAGAAGTAGAAAATGTTGTGTAACGAGACCGCTGGAGTTGTGTTAATTGAGTCCTCCTACAGACCTGCACCACTCCCACACACACAGGCGTACTCCATACAAGGGCGAGTATGACATATTTTCACGTCAGTGCCATTGCCTTCCCCATGTTCTGAGTAACCACGCATCGACCTGCTCGCTCTGTGGGTCTGTCCGACCCTGACAACAACTTAGCAAGTCACTTAACCGCGGAAAATTTGTTGATGGAAAATTTTTTCAAACTTTTACTTCACCTTTGAAAATTTGCTGCATATATTTTTGTATTGTCATTCCACGGTACATAGTTCTTAACCAATCACGGTGTGTCGCGTCCTCTCAACACAAAGTACTGTTTTCTAAACTTCACTAATATTCGTGTATTTTTTGCTGACATGAACTTTAACTTTATAAAGGCGCTCAGATGCCAAACAGCAGCACTTGGCGGAAGTGCTCAAACCCTCTGACTTTGTGTTATCATATATCTATACATATATTCACTGAAAAAAAAGTACAATATCCCCGCGTATGCTGGTATGCGGAACAAGTTATGCCGAACAGATATCAAAAAGCTTCCTTGACAGGTTCTCTTTAAATTTTTGAGTTTATGAAAGTTGTTTACTCAAAGTTCTTGAGTTGAGTTATGATAATTTTTTTTCTGAAATCAGGATATGTGAACAATATTACAATTATTTACTTTCTCAATTTATGCCACATTAAGAGTTTAGTTTCAATTATAATCATCTATCATTTTCAATCTTGTGTTTTCATTTATCTATCTATTCATTTATCCATTATATCTCAGTGGAACTCATACACTTTACCAGATTCCAACTCCACAATGATAAATCAAGGCCACATTTATCTAACCACTTTTTTTGTTTTTTTACATCCTCCTTCCATTTAGTTTTTCTTTATTTTGGTTTCGGTCTCAGCTACTATCTTAGCAAAATATATGTACTTAGAATCGTATATCTTACTTTTAAAATATAACTTTATTTTCGTTTCCACGGGAGCCTCCCTCCACACACGTGTCCATCATTCTCAAACTTTACTGTTGTTAAGCACTCACACACAGTCTCAGGTCATTGTGCTCATCCTTCTAAAAGTTACCAAGGTTCTTTTGTTTATTTTTCTTAAAGAATTCAAATAAACTCCTAAATAGGTCCTTTCCTCCATTTTTCTTCCTCCGCAAGACAAACACTTCCACAAATAAACAGCAAATCTGTGCAACTTAAATGTTTTTTCACTTTTATGAAAAGGATTTTCTCGAACCATTCAATAGGAGTTGGGACAATTGTTCACTAAATTTACAAAATTTGCCTTCATTAAGTAAACAGAATTTACCAAAAATCACAAAATATTTCATATATACTATGTCATTATAGTTTCCACCACAGTAAAACCAACTACAATTCAGATCAAAACCACGGCTAAGAACACGCTGTCACTCTCAAAACAAACAGTGGAAGTATTATATGACAGAA
>JAPQNM010000002.1:21919412-21934412 GCA_029783475.1 Metacarcinus magister | reverse complement strand
AAGAGCACAGAAAAAGTCGAAGCTAGGGGGAAATAATAATTACAAACGCGAGCTTTCCTCCTATAACAGAGAACAAAGGAGTATACTTGCATTACTAACGTAATAAGAAACAGTGTTTCCACATTCCTACAGTACACTTTAGCAGTTATCAATTGGCATCTTCCCTCCTGTATGCCTTCTCAAGCGATACACCATAACAATGAAGTTCACGGTATTATGTAGGGTTTCTGCATATAGTTGACTAGTCTTTTCACATCTTAATGAACGTACTGCTTCACCGATATTCTTGTTAAATAAAAAAAATGGGCCTTGCTGCTTAGTTTTTAGTCTTGTTAGTCTTTAGTTTTATAAATATAGTTACTGCAACACAAGGACTTAATAATTGAGCATCGAAACAAATTCAATTTCCTCAAATCTCCAGACTCTGTACTTCCTCGGCAGTTCTCTGGGTATAATTTAGCATAGCAGCACGCCTAGTAATAAAGTCAGGTGTGCGTCGAGCCCAACCAAGGGAAGGGGATGCTACACTATGCACATTCTTAATCTAGGAGTGAGGAGAAAGGAGTGAGGATGTGGTTGGTACGCCTGATACATAGCATACTCTCTCTACATTCACACATTGTTACATTCAAAATCAAGATTATCACGTACAGGTTCGCTCTGAGTCTGTACACCACGACACACACATCACCAGCATAGCATCAAAGGATTTACGGTGCGATGCTTGCTTCACCATCTTCCAGCCTTCACATGGGAACCTTTACTTACACACGTAACAAAGTTTACTCATTCTCCACTACTCGTATTCAGATTCAATGTTATCATCGAAAAGTTTAGTGTGAGTCTGTGATAAGTTGCAAGTTGCATGGCGGTATAAGACCACTTAACGTGAATTATTTATATTATTCACAAA
This sequence comes from Metacarcinus magister, assembly GCA_029783475.1. Lineage (NCBI taxonomy): Eukaryota > Metazoa > Arthropoda > Malacostraca > Decapoda > Cancridae > Metacarcinus > Metacarcinus magister. The sequence continues at coordinate 21,933,499 of JAPQNM010000002.1, read as the reverse complement.
ATCGTGAGTTACAAGGAGGTGTGTTGCCTGTTGCTGGACGCTGTTTTAAAGAGTTGCGGTTTGAGTATGTTTATAAAGAAAATTAATAAGCATTAATGCAATGAAACACATTTTACACTGAAAACCTAAGAGTCTTTCCTGTAATATATTCCTACAGTTCCTGTAGTATGAGAATGATTCTTAACATTATCTACGTATATTGTAAGATTTTTTTCTTCTTCTGTGAATACTACACCGAGTAGCTCCATAATTATGTCGTACAATTGTAAGAATTCCAACATTTTGTTAAAGATATGATAAGAATTTCACTTCCATATTAATTTTACACCGTCTGCCTATACTAGAAAGTATCCCGTACCTCTTTTTGGTCAGCTACAGAAATTAAAGATCACATCATTTTAAACAAAAAAGAAAACAAATTATTAACGGCCTCAGCCCAGGAGCAACGGACACTGTGCTAAATTTTAAAAATCCATCTTACTCCTGAAGATATTCGGAGAGAGGAAATGTGTTGAACAAATTTTACTCAAAATAATATTATCTAACCTGTCCTTGCCTCGTTCCCTTACTCCCTCCCGCATCAGTCCATAATGAACGGCTGCAGTGCGCAATTCTAGAAAGCCATCTAACATCACAGAGAAGTCGAAACAAACATGTATATGGACCATTTTTGGCATAGAATGATGCAATCTATAATTGTTGGAGCTGACCACCAAGAAAAAGTCGCGGGTCAGCCTATATAATTCTAACATGTAAGTCTCTCTCTCTCTCTCTCTCTCTCTCTCTCTCTCTCTCTCTCTCTCTCTCTCTCTCTCTCTCTCTCTCTCTCTCTCTCTCTCTCTCTCTCTCTCTCTCTCTCTGACACACACACACAAACACACACACATTGACCGCATGACTATCGCCGCAGGTCTGGAGAGCTGCAGTGGCAGTTCCAAGTTCCTGGGTGGGTTTCGTGAGGTGGCGCACATGCTGGAGTCTTGACACGGGGCCAGTCAGTCCCCACCACTCCAGTCAAAGACCAGAGCTTGTCCCGAGGCAGTGACGGTCATTCATTCTTCGGCAGGGGACATCACTGCACCTACTGGCTTCCAAGAACCCTTGCCTCCTCCAATCAACGAGGAGTTCACCCGCACAGGGGAGCTGGCGGCCAACCCAGCTGCAACACCTGAGCCGCCCCGCGCCTTCCGATCCTGAGGACGTGATGCTGCCACCACCCATCCCCTAACTCCATGAAGGCCTCACACCTTGATGCTGCACACACACACACACACACACACACACACACACCACACACACACACACACACACACACACACACGTGCGTTTATGTGCGTGTAAAAAGAAGTATATATATATATATATATATATATATATATATATATATATATATATATATATATATATATATATATACATATATTATATATATATATATATATATATATATATATATATATATATATATATATATATATCTCATTGGTGCAACACATAATGTGATTACTAGATCAATTTATCAAAAACATAAACAATTAAAAATCAAGGAAATTTCTTAAAAATTGTAATACTTGTTTAGCGTACAATATTTTACACCGTTTCCTAACCAAATAATTGGAAACTATATATCCACGTTTACTCGAATCAACAAGGAAGTGAGGAGCGATAACAAGTAACAGTGGACAACCCACGCGTCTATGTCCATCAGGGGCACAGTGCGTCTGGTACCTTGATTGTTTGGTCAGTAGTGTCAGGAGTCAGACACTACTTCTAATGCTACAATAAATACATTTGTATGTAAAGAGAAAATTATCCCTTAAAGGCAAGGCAATACATAATACAATAACCAAAGTCTATTGAAAACATCTGTGATGACACAGTAGTTTTTTTTTTTCTCTTTCTCTCTCTCTCTCTCTCTCTCTCTCTCTCTCTATATATATATATATATATATATATATATATATATATATATATATATATATATATATATATATATATATTTCACCAAAACAGTATGGCTCTGTTTTTGTCTGATCCCGCCTCGCCACGAGCTGGAACACCCTTGCCCTTCGGCGCGTGCGTGTACAACACAACTCCCTTCAAAGATCAATGTAATGCGTCACAAAGTGCATATTTTTCAGTAGTTTTGCAAGCGTTTCTTCACAATACAAAGCAGCATTAATTACAATGTTGTAATTATCGACGGGGGAAAAAATTATAATGTTTCATTCGCGAAACAAAACAAAAATGTAATTAAAGTGGCCTTGGAAAATAAATCAAGTAATTTATCTGCGTTGGGCCTAATTAGAGAGAAAATAGAGGTGTTTGACTATTACTAGTATCGCAACGGAAGCCGATTGCAGCGTAAGACTACTAGTACCATTTTCACATTCATTGCAAACTGTTTGATGTTAAATTTGTCTGTTGCGACATCCGTGAATCAACCTTCACTACAACCAGACCCGTATTCTTTCAGTCGTGATCTACTGCCTGTAAGGTGACGCATTAAAACTAATCTTCGCAACAAACGCCTCGTCACTAGACTTTACAATACTGTCGTCTCGTACTTGGCACTTTGTAATGCTGATTAAGTCAGCGGTCACGATTACGACTAATGAATCTCATACCGTCAGAGAAATATGACACTCTGCCCATGACAAGACCTTCCGTAATGATGTTTCCGTACTTGATGAGAAGTAAATATCATTATGGCATCACACAATAAATCCTCGCCATTATATTCAATCAGTAACCTTGAGGTCTCACAACCCAGCCTAGTCTTTGTAGAACATTAGTTATCAAAACCACCTCTATCTTAGGCACACGTTGCTATCCTTAGAGATTTTTGTTGTCGTCTTTTTTCCAGGTATGAGCCTCACCACCTCATGTTGAGGGTTGGACAGGGGGAAGGGGAAGGCTCTGAAGTGTGGGCTGAAGCAACTAATCCTGAGAATTTTGTATTTTTGTAAAAGTTAAAGTAAAAGATATAATAAAATATATATGTTGGTATCATGAGTGTGTTCTTCCCTACCGCTTTTATTTCTCCCAGTGAGGACGAAGCGTAGATCTTTGAAGAAAAAAAAATTCCCTTTAAACGACACAAGAGAATTGTTGGAACTTCGTAGCACAAGACATGTTGCAAACTGAAATAACTACTCGAACAAGAATGTACACAATGTTCCGGATGTCAAGCGTTGCCTCTGAAACGGGCGGGGTAAATGTTTCTCTCTTTTTCTTCTAAGGACACAAAGTAGTTTCCATATCTTTCTTGATCTACAAATATACTACATCTCAGAGGGTGACATGTGCGGCGTTCATACTCCACCACACTTGTAAGACACGTTGAATTTTCTGATTACAAATTCCTGGAGATCTACGAATGCGTTTACTCGAGACAGACAAAAAAAAACAATATTTCAGTTATTGAAAGAAGGGCGAGAGTGAGGTCGTAGCTGGCAACTAGGAATGCCTTGGTTTATTCACTAGATGGCAGCACCGTCGGGGAGATATGTGTGTGTGTGGGGGGGGGATAGAGGAGGTGGGGGGTTGTGTGAGGGGGGTGGAGCAGTGTGTGTGTGTGTGTGTGTGTGTGTGTCGGGGCAGGGTGAAGCGTGTCGGTGCGGGTTGTGGCAACAATAGAAGCTGGTTTCGAAATATGGGTTCGAACTGAAATAAAGGTCCTCTGATCCGTAATAAGTCATGATAAGCGCTATACCAAAACGCTTTTTATAGTATTGTCAATAATTGAGCCATAATAATCACCATGGCTCGTATGAAGATTGGTAGGTGGTGGTGTGTAGCTACAGGGTGGTGGTGGTGGTGGGAGTAGTGGTAGTGGTGGTGGTGGTGATTGTGCTAGTGGCGGTGGTGTCTACATGGTGATGATGGCGATGGTAGTAGTAGTAGGAGTGGTAGTGGTAGTGGTGGTGGTAGTAGTGGTGATAGTAGTGGTTGTAGCGATGGAGGCGGGAGTGAATTGAGGTGGTGGTGGTGAATCAAAGAAATTTCATAATACTTAGCCTTCGACTCAACCTAAAAATAAAATCGATTGAAAAACAAGCAAATGCTAACAAAACCCTGGGTTTGAATTTGTCACATGAAATACATTTCCAAATTGACGAGGACGCTGTTAACTTAAGGTTTTCACGTCTTTTACATCTTTGCTACATGCAGTACAAAGAATGACAACCTAAGCTTTACCCTGCACATATGTCGACTATTTAGTTTATATATATATATATATATATATATATATATATATATATATATATATATATATATATATATATATATATATATATATAATATATATATATATATTTTAATACACATACTCGTATATAGTATGTATACTGATAATTTAGAATGCCAAGTTACCTCCATATTATTATATTTGCTAGGCTACTATACATTAAAATTTTACGTATTGAACAAATATAAATACTTATGATCCAGGCTACATACACCCATTACATACTGAATATTTAACTCAAATTAACCGAGTAAATTTTGATTGCCAATTACCTATTGCCAATTACTTAGTGCTTTGTATGGTCATATCAACTTAGAGTTTGCAATAAATGTTATACAAAGCAAATGTATTAGTGATGCAAATTTTTTCGTCAGCTTCAATAGACATAACTGGAATGACCTAAACTTTTAACATTATCTTTGTTTGGTAGTATTATGAACACCATATTGGCTTTGACATCGACCCAATGCTAAATGGAAATGCCGATTCTTCTTTGAAACGTTATTTGCATTGTCGCAATGTTTTTTTCTGACATCCTTTGATAAGCTTTGCTACCAGATGGAGGTAAATATTTCGGCTCGTGTACATTTTGTGTTAAATAGGAACAAAACCCTGTAGTTCTTAAATATAATGTTTTTCTCCGTTATACAACGCACCATGTTTGCATATCATTAAAAGCCTAATTGTTGGAAGCTAACAAATTGACACATACATAACTGTCAACAAAACAATATTTTATTAATTTACAAATCCAGGTAATTGTAAGGAAAGTAGGAAGACAGATCAACTTGGTGATGTACCATTGTAAAAGAAGTAGAAAAATCTAAGTACGATAAGTGTACTTGAAATGACACAATAATAACTCTTGAAAGGTTCTTACCGTGAGCCAGGAACTCCCTTGAATTAATAGCCGTCACCCAGACATGTTGAAGGAAAGCAGGGAGACAGGAAAACCAGCCGGGCAGGTGCGGGGCATCAGCTGTGCACCACCCAATACAACACACAGCTTGTGAGTGCATCCTTGTGGCGGTCTGCATCCACCTCGTGTGTGGAACCAAGAATGCAATGCAGCGCAGCAACAAAGAGGGTATCACTAGGCTCTTCTACCTTCAGCCTCACACAGCACAGAACTTCACACTTACGCACGTCAACCCGGACCACATGTTCACTGTGACAGCTACAGATCAAGTCTATCTAGATTGATGTGGTGTTTGTCCAATATTTCATTTCGTAGACAATGTAATTATTCTTTGACACGTCACGGAGCACATACCAAGTAATTGATATGATATAAGGATTGAATTAGGAAAGTAGGCACGCTGCTGAGAGAGAGAGCCGGGGGTGGGGGGGGGGTGAAATGAGTGAACACACGTGACCAATTAATTCTTAGCTATATCCGTTGTCTGTTAAGCATTCAGCAAACATATTAATGCAAAACAGCTGGTCAGTATTACTATATATTGGACTTCACCGTTAACAGCACCAACCCAACACGAGGAAGCACCGCCGAACACTGCTTCTCTGCTGGGTTCAGGCCGCCACACCAGACACATATGCAGAAGGAAGTAGTATTCACATGTTAAAGTTTGAATGACACCGACGATGCTGCCATCTAGTGACTATTACATCGTTAGACCTATTCACATACCCACTGCATGATCATCTCTTATGTCGTATTCTTGTTGCCGCACAGAGCTGCTACTCTCCAACCTACTAAGTCATTATATAAAGCCGCATTTATGTTGATATTCATAACACTTTAAGGCCACCTAATACATACATATAATCGTATTTAGTGGCAGATTTTCACGCTGGAATTTCCTTAGTTCACTTATTTATTATTTAGTCATTTACCATACTGGAAGGTCACTGGATGGGCGAGAGCGTTGTTTAACTTATGCAATAGTAAAACAATGGTCATGACAAGCGCGTGAAGTGTACACAAAATAAAACATCAAAGAAAATGTCATCTTTAAGGAAAATTGTTTGAGGGTAACTATGAAAACAATACCTGAATGTTTATTTTTTTCCTATTTTTTCACTGTATGTCTTAGCTGGACTCGTCTTCATCCGTGGAGTGCCGCTTGGTGGGGCTGGGCGTGCGTGACTGGGCAGAGTGAGGGCGGCGTGCGACAGATCGGCAGTGTGGTCGCAGGTTGTGTGCGTCGTCTGCCAGGGCACGCAGCTCCTCAGACATATCAAGGTAATTCTGTTCCGCGAGCGTTCTGGAACAAAAAAAAAGTATATGAGAAAAGAGCTGTTTACGAATTACAGCTTCTTATGTAAACACCAAATTTCACGTCCTTAATGTGAGAAAATGTAAATGCAAACAATTTTCACACAGAACTCGGCAATACACGAGTGCATTTTTTCCGACGTAATGTTGTTTCTGTGTGTTCGCTAATTAGTCTTGTCTGTGAGAGATGTTTTGCATTACCTACTGGTTGTATAATGTTGTCAGTCTGTCCTCACCTTCACCTCACCAACAACACAGTGAGTGGTACGTGCCTCATACAGCTGGTGCATCTCCAAGACTATATCCAAAACACACGTTCGTATAGGTCTAAATATTGTATTCATTGAAACAAGTCAGATTAACAGATAGCAGCAAAATGTAATTACCTTTCCACCGAAGTCCCAGCCATAAGCCTCGTTGACAGAGAATATTTCATTACTAAATATTGTGATTGACATATTAACAAAAATTTACAATCTACTTCCACAATCAATCAAAAATGAAAGTATTTCATAGAATGGTGTTAACGGTAGACTCTCTCGAGGATAACTAGAAACTGGCATTGGAGGAAAATCCATTCAAACAATTACGATCACTCGCTTGCCCTTTGAAGATGAGTGGAATTATTAAAGTGACGAATGGTTAAACAAATATTTTTTGCAATTAAATGTTTATGCATGATGGATACCGTGCGCGGCAACAAGTTTCTGAAAAATAATCATGGGATTTTTAATGTTTGGAATATAGATAAAAACGAGGCACTTAAGTAAGACATCAAGTACGGACAATATAAACAAACAAGGACTTGCACTCAGGTACTACAACCACACCTGTTCCTTGCAATGACTGTTTGTTGGGAAAGTCTGTCAATCACTCAACACACCTGGTGGGAGAATCCATCCTCAGAGGAGGCGACATTCCTGACGAAGGCCGAACAGGAGACCTTAACGGAGGTGAGCGGCTGGTGAGCGTTCTTGCGCTGCTTGGAAGGAAAAAGAAAAGTGAGGGTAACCACATACTTAGTCCTTAGGATTAGACAACAATAGAAGATACGAGAGTGAGTCTTACAAGCCCACGGGATACTTGGTACAACAATTATGGGCCGTAATAAGGATTTGCTGTATGATAATGTTTAATCCATTCTGTCTGTTTGGGAACCTCGGATCAGCTGACCGTGTCTTTTATATGTATAAAAAAAACTGTCCTTTACATTTCAATATTTCGCATTAAATATTTGAATTTGAAAAAAAATACAATACCAGAGAAACCGACCAGTTGACGATTGAGCTGCGTGTCTCCCAGTCCAAGGATGACTGTTACGTAGGAACCTTAGTGCTGTGCTCACCTGTTTGGCCTTGATGGCGCAGTGATCTCGTCGAGGCGCCGAGAAAGGTCGTTCAGTTCCTTGTGTGCCCCGACCAGCCTTTCCAGCCGACATATAGCCTCATAGTCCCCCTCCAAACCAGCCTCCACGTCCGCGCCGAGAAGGTCCACCACTGTCCGCCGGAACTCAGACAGCTGCGGTCAACGCCAGCCAGGGTGTTAAAGTTGACATTTCTGAATACTATTACGAAACGCCCTCTCCTTTGAACTTAGTATTTGATTAATTTCATTCTCTCTCTCTCTCTCTCTCTCTCTCTCTCTCTCTCTCTCTCTCTCTCTCTCTCTCTCTCTCCTCTCTCTCTCTCTCTCTCTCTCTCTCTCTCTCTCTCTCTCTCTCTCTCTCTCTCTCTCTCTCTCTCTCTCTCTCTCTCTCTCTCCTCCCCCCCCCCTCTCTCTCTCTCTCTCTCTCCCCCCCACCTTCCCCGTGTTTTCCTCACCTGTTTGTCCCTCCTGGTCACATCCCTGAAGGCCTGCTTGGTGAGTGCCAGCTCCTGCGTCACACTCTCCAGTCCTGCCTCGCTAAGTCGCCGTTCCTCCAGCACGTGTTCGCCCTGTGCCTTCACCTGCACCCCGCCACGTAGAGGACAGTTAGGTTATATCAATTATTTATTGATTATGTTGTGTATTATGATGAATTTATGAAAAGAAAAAGTAAATATGATATGATAATGAAAATAAAGGTAAAATCCTCCATTTCATACTAAATACAAGTTTTATTGAGATAATATTTGCCACGAATTTTTTGTTTTAACTATTGCCATGCATCAAGAAAATCAAATTCTTTCATACGATTACTTTTCTGATCATTATGTCGCCTCGTCGTCGTCACTTACCTGTTCCTTCAAGTGGGAAATTTTCTTTTGTTGTCGAGACCTTATGGCGTCCAGCTCGTTGACTTTGGCTGTCAATTCCTCCAACTTTTTTTGCAACTGTGATGCGCTGCTCTGTTCCGGGAGGATATTGTTGAATAATAAGTAATGTATACACACCATGTTTTATGAGGCGATAATTGAAAATAGTCCAAACTCCTACAACCCACCTTGTCTTCGGCGGCCTGGGCAAGCTGAGCCTTCATGTCCCTCAGCTGCATACGGGACTCGCCTGTTTCTCCGTTCAGTCGCTCCACCAGCCGACATTGCCGCTTGTACCTGTTGGGGAGCCACCATTTACCTAAGAAATTTAACACTGTTAGGTGTGTGTGGCACTTATCAGCTGATCAGTTGTAGATGTTTGCGTTGGGAGGTGAGTGTGAATTGCCTTGCGACATTTCCTTCAACCATCTCCTTGTCTACTGCAGGAGGCACCGATGTGCTTGTCCTGGGTAAGTGGGTAAGAGGTCCTAGAGTTTCTTCTTGCACTACTGGTCTAAATGTTCATTGGAAGTGCAAATGCAAATTCAATGGGTATCCTCCCTAATGGACTATGTGTACTAAGTGATCGTTTTCAGTCATTAGTTCTCACCATGTGTTAAACTTCAAAGAAACTATTTTAAAAGTTAATGTTAGAATTTCAGATGTTTTTTCCTCCGTTTACTTTACATCAGGAACATTACATCAAAGCCAAGATTTCGATGAAAGCATTTTAGGAAAAAATAAACTGGCTATATTGTGAATTCAGTATTTGCATTTACTGCAGTTTAATTTTATCATAATGCTCATATCACATATGTAGAAAATTGTCAACGTGAGTTAAATGTTGACTTAGATGTACCACATGCTAGGTTGTAGTGTGCTTCAGTAAAGGTTAAAGTCTTCTCTTCCATATACATTTAAAACAATTTCAAAATATCCAAAATAATATTGTTGCCACGGTGACGTTAAACTTTTTTAGCTTATATTTCTGTTGTCAAATTATTAAAGAGTAACAATTGCGTTGGTGTAGATTTATTGGCTAAATGTTGACAAGCGAAACTATGGTGAGGGTGTAAAACTGACGGCAGAGTGTGGCGGCCAGACAAAAAATGATCTCAATGCTATATATTTCACATTTTCTCGTCTCTTACATGTGACGTTTTGAGACCTGTTTTAGGCGATATTACCATCGAAATAAACCCAATTATACCTGGGCAAGGCAATAGTTAATGGGATAATCTTTGCTGCGTCACTGATTATGCTGGTTCATTGCCATTAGCCATTACCTGTTGCTAATAGCCTCAGGTGTAAATCCCCGTTATTAACTGAGATTATTAAATTCGTTATCATCATGCTCTCTTTCCTGGCCGTTCTCGCTAAAGTACCGTGAAAAAAGGGTGAAAAAAAAACATAACACCATCACACATTTACGGAAACACATTTGAAAGTGTAGCCTAAAGGTGCACAACACATGAGGGTTAGCGGGGGAAGGTCTGCCTCAAACACCAACATCGTAAAAGTTGTGGTTTTAATGAATCAATATTTTTGGTTCACTTCAGCTCATCTCTTTCTGAATGGAACACAACAATTATTAAACACGTGCATTGTCGCTCCCTTACCAAGATCATTTTGTACTAAACTTCTCATCGGTTGGAAAAAAAAATAGTTTGATGAAGAACTAACTTGGCAATGACATCGTCCCTCTCCTCCTCCAGCTGCCGCGAGGCCCTGGCAGCGTCCTCCGTCAGGGCCAGCTTCCTCCTCAGCATGTCCACGTGAAGGTCCTTTCTCTCCACCGCCTCACGCAGCGTCTTCACCTTCCGCTGCAGTTGGTACACAGTAGTTGTCTGTCCCAGCGATAAAGGGAAGATAATGGTATGTGGAGCCAGATGGTAAAGGCGAAACGCTAAGGTTAAAAAAAAATATATACATTCCGTCTGCATGATGAATGTTACAAATGATTGAATAAACAAATGATAAGAATGATAAAAGTATAACTGGTGACAATTTTTATTGCTATGTTATATCTGAATTAATTTGTTATTACGTTTTTATCTGCAAGGCTAAAAATGTGTTCGGTATATCATTAATATATTTCAATTTCATACAAAATAGCTAATACAATATGAACTTTTTAAATTAAACCAATAAATTCATCAATTACTGCACGCAACGATCTACCTTCAGTGTCTCAAACCTAATGAATATTTTACACCTGCCGCCCACCTTGTCCATGATCTTCTCCCCTTCGAGCTTGACCAGTTGATGGCAGCGACACACGATCATCTCCACATCGCTGGTCACTTCCTTGCCCATCTCAGCCAGACCCAGGGCCTCCACCACCCTGCCTAGCGTTCGTTCCAGCTGGTCCACCCAAGCACAGGAACAATGCAGGCCACACCAGACACACACACGCCGGCAAGCCACAGAGAGTCAAAGATACGAATGAACAGAACATAATGGAATGAAACGTAGCGAATATCAAAACAAATACAAACGCTCTGAAAGACACTCACCTTTTCCTTGGTAATGATGAGGTGCTCGCGTGAGGCCTCCGCCGCCCCCTGATCAGCCTCCAGCTGGCGGCAGCGGGTGGACAGGGAGTGGAGGTCAGCCTCGGTCTGGCGGCCTCGCCTCACAGCCGTCTCGTAGAGTTCCGTGTGCCGCCTCGACTGTTCCCCGAGGCTGGTCACCTGGGAGGTCAGACGCTCCACGTGCTGTCCAGGTCATAAACATTTATGAAACAGAACATATTTTGTGACAATAGTTCATTATATTTTATATGTATTTGCTGCCTCGTTTTAACTGTTTTCATTTCCAAGTAGTATATGTTGACGTTATATAGCATGCAGCCTCCAACGAGCCGTTAAAATTACTGATGTAGCAATTAAATCACGCATGATTTTCTAAATAAACAATACAAAGTGCTTCACTAATTAAGCAGCCACGTTTTGACAATTGTTTGACGCAAAGAACTAAAAGAAAATTAGACAGATAGTGCTAAAAATACAAAGCCTCTCTTAACTCCATAAAAAAATAAGACTTTTAGGATTAGCACACGACTCAAAAGACAACACAAAAATAACACACTCCCTGCATCTCGCTTCCATAATTGGTTCTCCACTTCATCTGAAAGCACACTCATAACACAGTTACACGAGAATATTCCTGCCAATGACTTCCTTCGTGTATTGGGTGGTAACTTGTCTAATATAATTAAAGAAAAAAATATACAAGCATTTCCTGCGACCGTGTTGACTTGAAACAAATATAGAGTTAGATAGACGATATATATATATATATATATATATATATATATATATATATATATATATATATCATATATATATTATATATATATATATATTATATATCTATATATATATATATATATATATATATATATATATATATATATATATATATATATAGATAGATAGATAGATAGATAGATAGATAGATAGAGAGATAGGTAAAGAGAGAGAGTGAGAGAAAGAAAGAATCTATTTATACTCATAAGAAGACATTTCTTCCTTGTTCCCGCCTTCCTTCCCATGCCACGCCTTACTTCTGCTGCCTCCCTGTTAGCGGCTACGAGGCTCTGGATGCGGTCGGTAATGGCTTGCTGGTCCGCGGCGGTACGGTTCTCAGGGGAGGAGAGCAGTGCCGCCACCGTCGTCAGGAATCCCCGTCCCTCTGCCTCCGTCTGTTGCCGTCGATGCTCCGTCACTACTGCCTCGTCTGCAGTAGGAAATTAAAGTTTTAAGTCAAATCACCAAAATGTAATAAAAATATATTGGGTGAGATATCGTGTTTGAGTCCTTTTGTTGAGGATAACTGATAACTCAATCATCAAGGAACAAATAAATGGATGAAATAAGCTATTAAATGCTTCTTAACTGTGTCTGTGGACCGGAAACTTTTAAACTATTTCACTACAACCAAGGAACCGTTAACAGTCTTTCATACATGGATAACAGAACACCATCACTTATGAACACCTGGTGGAAACTTATAAATAAAATGTCATATAGTTCATAATAAATCCTGTACACTGGTATTCCTTATAAATGAAGTCCAGGAGCTGACTCAGGATTTTTGTTTTAACACTTGTGATTTTGTTAATATTGTTTAAGCTTCAAATCTTGCCACTTCCTGAACCACGCTGGACCTTCACTCCCACCAACATTTCGATTAATTATTCAAAGTCAGTTATGCTTTTTTAAGGACATGTGAGACTGGCAGTGACAGATTACACACACATGCTTCTGAAACATTTAGTTGGCAAGGATGTAAATTTTGGAAAGGGAGACTGGTTGTTGCCAAAAGAAATATATTTGTTTTAATGATATTGTCACTTTATAATGTTGCTTCTATTGACCTAGTGCAAGAATATTCACCTTTCAGAGAAGTAGAAATCAAGGTCAAGGAAAGTGAATCACCTCGAATTAACTAAGACGTCGAATGGAAACACGATCCTGAATAAAACAAACTATTCTGCAGTGTGTTAAAAGTCAGAATTGAAAATCCCCAATGCTTCCACACACTTTTTTATAATAGCTTTGCACCTCAAGCCATGAAAACTGCTAAGTGTCGAAGTTGTGCAGGGGTTGCGTTGCGTCCACCCTCGCACACTCACCCTTGGCCTGCTGCAAGCTCCTCTCAGCAGCATGAAGCTCCTCCAGGGTGGTGTTGTAGGATTTGTTAGTGTTGTGCAGCCTCTCACGCACACTCTTTGCTTCCTCCTCCGCCGCCCGCAGCTTCGTCCGCAGGTCATCAACTTCCTGATTGGAGTTACATGAGGAAGTTTTATCACAGTGACCTAGAAATAAGTCCCTGTCTTCCGTTAGACGTTATAGTGAAGCAAGAGTCTGAGGCGAACATGTTGTCTTGAGAAGGGGAGTTGCGAGTCTATTTATAGAAAACATTAATACAACTTTATATAAGATCATCCATAATTATAAGCATTACATTTATATTTCATGTTTTCCCTAGATGATGATTTTTTTTTTTTTTTCATCACAAGGTACAACATATATTTACGTGATACATGATTACAGGAAGATGTGGTGTGTGTGTGTGTGTGTGTGTGTGTGTGTGTGTGTGTGTGTGTGTGTGTGTGTGTGTGTGTGTGTGTGTGTGTGTGTGTGTGTGTGTGTGTGTGTGTGTGTGTGTGTAAACAGTTCAGTTCCATCATATACTCCTTTCTTTGACCTTTGACACACAGTTATTCATCAGGAGAAAAAGGTAAAGGTAATATTATAAGTCATTCAAGATGAACTATCAATACGTAAGACTTCAGTTAGAATGTTTTTTGTATTATTTCTATTTTTGCTGTTGAATTATTCCACTTGAATCTTGAAAT
>JAPQNM010000002.1:21906912-21914412 GCA_029783475.1 Metacarcinus magister | reverse complement strand
TCAAATAGTGAGATATATAAGTATTAATGTTGTATTTCTAATGGAGTGTTCTATATACACACTAATTTAATAGGAATTCTGTCTGCTTATTTATCTGTCTATATTTTGTCCTTCCATTGTGAAGACACTTGAGTTTCTTTAGTTCTCTTAATTGATGTTAACTTGATTTTGCAAACTTTACACAATTGTTTCACACGATTCTTGTTGTTTGTCGCGCATGTTTTCCTGTCGTGCAAGACTTTTTTCCCATGTGAGCAAGTAAAAAATCTAGGATACCATTACAAACATGGTATCTTTTCACGAGAGACACGCACAAGCTGGGGAAAAAAAAGAAAAGAAAGAAAGAAACCTCTTGTCTGTGTCTCGAGTGGATATTGCCAGTGAAAATCAGGTTCCGTTCAACATTCTCCCTTGGTGGAGACAACAGCTAGAAAACTTTATGGTTCGTAATTTTTTTCACTATCACATTTCCTTCCTGCACCTTGCTTCCCTTCCGGTAGTTTATATGTTGAAGGTAAGAATATAATAACCTGAACTCACTTCTCTTCTATATTTACATTATTGAACTTTCCTTTCTACGAATCATCAGTTGAACACCGACTCACTAAGAAATATTCACCATGTATGTATATAGCAGACTCATGCCACTTAAGTCCAACAATGTATAGTATTAAAGTAGAAAACAATCGTGTGATACCCAAAAGATATAACTATTTTTACTCCGTTTAGGATACTTACAACAATTTACAGATTCAATCCTTTTCTTAGTGATTCAATTACTTATTAATTAGGAATATTGCAATGTCCGTTTGAGGTATGACGACTCAGAGTTTCGCTTATAAACCAAACCAATGTTACTGTCTTGGCCTTGATGGTACGAAGGCAACCTGTGTGAGAACGATTCTTCATAAATACACACAAAGGTAAATCATGAAAAAAATGGAGACTGGAGACACAGACGGGGACAAATAATTAACGCCCCCCCCCCTCTGTCTCTGTCTCTCTCTCTCTCTCTCTCTCTCTCTCTCTCTCTCTCTCTCTCTCTCTCTCTCTCTCTCTCTCTCTCTCTCTCTCTCTCTCTCTCTCTCTCTCTCTCTCTCTCTCTCTCTCTCTCTCTCTCTCTCTCTCTCTCTCTCTCTTTCTCTCTCTCACCTTGTTGAGGCCGTGGCTTGGGTGCATTTTAATGAGCTCCTCGATCAGCTGGTCCTTCCTTGCTAAGTCCCCCTCGAGGCCCGTCGTGTTGTCCTCCACACACCCAAGAACCAGACCAGAACCAGCGCCGGATGAGGAAGATGAGGCAAGTTAGTTCTAATGTTACAGCCTTCAGCTTTGTTTTTTTTTCTTTATCTTTTTCTAGACTACTTATGTACTTACTCACTTCTCAAACAATCTATATTTCAGTCTACCTATTTATCTATCTATCTATTAATCTATCTATCTATCTAGGTCAACTTAGCTATTTATCTATTAATGTATCTTTTAATCTATTTATCTATCTAGGTCAATTAAGCTATCTATCTACTTACACCCATGCAGAGATGGCAATAACAAATAAATAGATAAATAGATATAAAAATAAATATACATATAATACCCACAACACAGTCTTACCTTAAAGTCGAGGTGTTCAGTAAGCGCCCAGTCAGGGGTTGGCGCAAAGGTGAGGTTGGCGGGGGTGGGGGTGGTGTAGGTGTGGGCGTGGCCAGCCATGGAGGAAGGGCAGGGGGTTGAAGGGTGGAGTGGTTGGGTCATGTTCTCACAAGGGGCGCACACTATGCCTCCGCCGTTCCCAGGGGTCTGCGCGCCCATGCCTGCAGCAAGAGGCACTCAATTAGCTGGTCAGTGATGCTTTGCGACCACAACATAATTTTTTTCATTTATATTCATCCTTTACCTCATGGTGTGTGTGATGGCCTTACCTTCCTTCACTACGTTAAGGCTCTGTAAAGTAGAATGTCCTTACCTGCAGCAGCCTATAACCCCGTCACTGTCCTGTCTAACCACTCACTCACCCACCATGCGCTGCACAACTGTCTCGCTGGTAGTCTGCGTGGATGAGGATGAAGTGGATGAAATGGCTGCCTTGAACTGGAGTGCCACGCTACCTCCGGCCACTGTGGTGAGGGTGACACTCTCCCGGTTGACTTCCTCCGAAAGACTTTCTTGCCGGAACACCGACATGGCGCGCTGACTCTGAAGGTCACCCAGCCTGCCGCCCCTCCACGACGACCCCTCCCCCACTGCGTCCTGCCGCCTCAGTATCTTGACGGCTGCAAACTTGGATCAACTTCTTATATCAAGTTCGATGGTAGATGTTTAGATGTTTACCTTGGAGCCGATAAGTTGGGTTGTGTTGACCTGGATGTGTGAGAGAACAATGTTATCTTGTGTTCCATTCATGTCACCAACACTTACCACGAGTGTTCCTAAGGTGGTGATGATGGGGGAAGTTTTGTTTTACTTTGTGACTTGAATTGTCTCTCCCGTACCACTATATCCATATAATGTGTGTGTCAGAGACTGAAAATATACAAGTGGGTATATAATTACACTAATGGATCAATTAAGCTTAAGAGAGAGAGAGAGAGAGAGAGAGAGAGAGAGAGAGAGAGAGAGAGAGAGAGAGAGAGAGAGAGAGAGAGAGAGAGAGAGAGAGAGAGAGAGAGAGAGAGAGAGTGGGGGGGGGAGTTAGGTTGTGTGTGGCTGATGGATTATAATAATGTTATTACTACAACACAGCCACATTAATCTCCCTCCCTTTGAAGCTTGGTTGTGAACACTGAAAGGAGGAAGAGTGAGTTGGTGTGTCTAATCAATACATCTTAATGCAGTACATGTAGTTGTGTTTCTGTTCAAGGCTGTTACTTATCACCATTGTGTTCCCATGAAGTTTTGTAAGCTAACTATGGTATGCATTTCTCAGTTACTACATGCATACTGTTTCCAAAAAAATTTATGTATATATGTCATTCAGCTAAAAAAAAAATTGTCTACTCATGAATATCGTTAACAAGAGTTTCATTGTTATTAATTTCCTTTTCCTTTCATATATTCTTTAATTTTCCTAAAAAAAATCACAACTGTCAGTAATATTCCTGAAAAAAAGAACATTACGTCAACACAATCATTATTCGTAATTTTCTTTACACACAATTTCTGTCACTTAAAGGTTACACAACACACACACACTTTTATGAAAACATGATATGAAGGCTTGGTAGTAGCACCTGACATGGTAACAGTGGCCGGGGATGCTGCATATCGAGGTTCATTTGTTTTTGTTGCGTTAATGATTTTTGATGTTGCCGCGTTGTGTCACTCTGGAATACCGTGTGTGATTGCGTTCTGAATATATACGTTATCATTTACAGGACCGTATTTGTGGAGAGTTACAAACACATGCGTTGCTTTAATGCATGTGTGTGTGTAGTGTGGCTGCGAGTACCACGCTGCAGAGGGGTTGATTAAGGGTTGTGATAGGTGGTGGTGTTACTATGGCTGTCCTGGTGTGGTGATGTGTTAATAATGGTGCTTCATGCTGGCTGTGATGACGTTTTATTACATAGTTCTCCGTGTTTCTATTATTATCTTGTTTATGAGTTTGTATGACAAGTGGTAAGGGTGCAATTTAAAAATAATATTATGTAAAACAAGGAGTTAGTGAGTTTTATTTATTTATTTTCTTTTACGTTTGATGTATTGTTTCAAAGCTACATTGACTTTTATTACTGGCTACTCAGGTTTTTATTTTACTTTCTCTCTTTTTTTTTGTAATAGAGAACAAGGCAACAGCACATAGGAACACATAGGAAGAACAAACAGCAACAGGCCTACAGGCCCTTACGAGGCTGTTTGTGAGTACACTATCTAGTCTAGAGTGAAGGATACAGGATAGTAAGGGTGAAGGCTTCTCTCCCCAGCCATGGCTGGCAGGAAAAGGAAGGCCAACCAAGACCAGACTATCACTACTGTCACTACCACTACTGCTACCACTACTTCCTGGCAAGCGATGTCAGGCCACTAGCGACGTCTTTTGAATCGACATTTCGTAAGTTAGGTACATCAGGATGAACTTACTCAAAATTTGCTACGTTAACGGATAGTATTTTAGTTGTGGATTGGCTTCTAAATATTTGTCAAGTCTATTTTTGAACGTAGTAATTGTTTTACTGTCGACGACATTGGCGGGCAGGGAGTTCCAAACGTTAACGATCCGATTGAAAAAGAAGTGCTTGGCTTTGTTTGATGTGAATCTTTTACCAGTAATCTTAAAAGAATGATGTCTTCTTGTTATATTTGATCAATCAAAAGTAATGTAATCTTCTGTATTGATATTATCGAATCCTTTGATTATCTTGAACATTTCAATGAAATCCCCTCGCATCCTTCGTTTCGGTGGTAATGGCAGGTTAAACATAACTTATTGCCAGTATTAACCCTTACACTGCCGAGGTCTTTTCTAAATGTTCGATTTATAGATTTTTTTAAAAATTATGATTTTATTCAAATTTTTCTTATTAATGATAAAAATAAATATTAATGATAAAAATAAATATTAATGATAAAAATAAATATTAATGATAAAAATAAATATTAATGATAAAAATAAATATTGATGATAAAAATAAATATTGATGATAAAAATAAATAATGATGATAAAAATAAATAATGATGATAAAAAAATAAATATTAATGATAAAAATAAATATTAATGATAAAAATAAATATTAATGATAAAAATAAATATTAATGATAAAAATAAATATTAAAGATAAAAATAAATATTAATGATAGAAATAAATAATGATGATAAAAATAAGTATTAATGATAAAAATAAATATTAATGATAAAAATAAATATTAATGATAAAAATAAATATTAATGATAAAAATAATTATTAATGATAAAAAATAAATATTAATGATAAAAATAAATATTGATGAGAAAAATAAGTATTGATGATAAAAATAAATAATGATGATAAAAATAAATTATGATGATAAAAATAAATAATGATGATAAAAAAATAAATATTAATGATAAAAAAATAAATATTAATGATAAAAATAAATATTAATGATAAAAATAAATATTAATGATAAAAATAAATATTAATGATAAAAATAAATATTAATGATAAAAATAAATAATAGTGATAAAAATAAATATTAATGATAAAAATAAATAATAATGATACAAATAAATAATAATGATACAAATAAATAATAATTATACAAATAAATAATAATTATACAAATAAATAATAATGATAAAAAATAAATATTAGTGATAAAAATAAATATTGATGATAAAAATAAATATTGATGATAAAAATAAATAATGATAAAAATAAGTATTGATGATAAAAATAAATATTAATGATAAAAATAAATAATGATGATAAAAATAAATAATGATGATAAAAATAAATATTAATGATAAAAATAAATATTAATGATAAAAATAAATAATGATGATAAAAATAAATAATGATGATAAAAATAAATAATGATGATAAAAATAAATAATGATAATAAAAATAAGTATTAATGATAAAAATAAATATTAATGATAAAAATAAATATTAGTGATAAAAATAAATAATAATGATAAAAATAAATATTAATGATAAAAATAAATATTAATGATAAAAAATAAATATTAATGATAAAAATAAATATTAATGATAAAAATAAATATTAATGATAAAAATAAATATTAATGATAAAAATAAATAATGATGATAGAAATAAATAATGATGATAAAAATAAATTATGATAATAAAAATAAGTATTAATGATAAAAATAAATATTAATGATAAAAATAATTATTAATGATAAAAATAAATATTAATGATAAAAATATATATTAATGATAAAAATAAATATTGATGATAAAAATAAATATTGATGATAAAAATAAATATTGATGATAAAAATTAATATTGATGATAAAAAATAAATAATGATGATAAAAATAAATAATGATGATAAAAATAAATAATGTTGATAAAAATAAATAATGATGATAAAAATAAATAATGATAATAAGAATAAGTATTAATGATAAAAATAAATATTATTGATAAAAATAAATATTAATGATAAAATTTAATATTAATGATAAAAATAAATATTAATGATAAAAATAAATATTGATGATAAGAATAAGTATTGATGATAAAAATAAATAATGATGATAAAAAAAATAAATATTAATGATAAAAATAAATATTAATGATAAAAATAAATATCAATAATAAAAATAAATATCAATGATAAAAATAAATATTAATGATAAAAATAAATATTAATGATAAAAATATATATTAATGATGAAAATATATATTAATGATAAAAATAAGTATTAATGATAAAAATAAATATTAATGATAAAAATAAATATTAATGATAAAAATATATATTAATGATAAAAATATATATTAATGATGAAAATATATATTATTGATGAAAATAAATATTAATGATAAAAATAAATATTAATGATAAAAATAAATATTAATGATAAAAATATATATTAATGATAAAAATATATATTAATGATAAAAATATATATTAATGATAAACATAAATATTAATAATAAAAATATATATTAATGATAAAAATATATATTAATGATAAAAATATATATTAATGATAAAAATAAATATTAATGATAAAAATAAATATTAATGATAAAAATAAATATTAATGATAAAAATAAATATTAATGATAAAAATAAATATTAGTGATAAAAATAAATAATAATGATAAAAATAAATATTAATGATAAAAATAAATGTTAGGGATAAAAAGAAATATTAATGATAAAAATAAATATAATGATAAAAATAAATATTAATGATAAAAATAAATATTGGCACTAATTGGTCCACTGAAGACTATTTAAGAAGGAAGACACAAAGGAGGAGAAGGAGGAGGAGGAGGAGGAGGGGGAGGGGGAGGAGGGGGAGAATATTATGATTTTGCTGTAGGAGTTTGGAGAGAGGGAGAGAGAGAGAGAGCGCGATAGAGATAGAGATAAATAGAGAGAATAAATAGTTTTAGGCGTATCACACATGCGTATATAGTGTTTAATATTATAGTAATGATGAAACTGAGTCCAGATTCGTGTTCAGTTTGACTGAAAACCTTTAGGTACAAATTTTCATGAAATTCTGAGGTGTGGAAATTTTTCACGAAATTTTCAAGGGTGTCACCTAAGATTTTTTTCATGAAATCATGTTTTTCAAAATAACTCGAAAAGTATGAGGTTTACGTAAAAAACATTCGTAATAGTAAATATAGAGCAGGAGACGCCCGTTCCTTTGAGCTTTACTAGAATGTAATTGGAATGTAAGTAATGGAGATATTGATATATTTGTATTTTACACGAAACTTCTACTTAATTACATTTTTCTCCTAAACCAAAAGAGTAATTTACAAACGGATGACAGCCTCAGATAGAACTTGTCAAGCTGAACAACTTTGTTTA
>JAPQNM010000002.1:21875307-21906812 GCA_029783475.1 Metacarcinus magister | reverse complement strand
TGATAATAAAAATAAGTATTAATGATAAAAATAAATATTAATGATTAAAATATATATTAATGATAAAAATATATATTAATGATAAAAATATATATTAATGATAAATATATATATTAATGATAAAAATAAATATTAATGATAAAAATATACATTAATGATAAAAAATATATATTAATGATAAAAACTAAATATTAATGATAAAAATATATATTAATGATAAAAATAAATATTAATGATAAAAATATATATTAATGATAAAAATAAATATTAATGATAAAAATAAATATTAATGATAAAAATAAATAATAATGATAAAAATAAATATTAATGATAAAAATATATATTAATGATAAAAATATATATTAATGATAAAAATATATATTAATGATAAAAATATATATTAATGATAAAAAATATATATTAATGATAAAAATATATATTAATGATAAAAATATATATTAATGATAAAAATAAATATTAATGATAAAAATAAATATTAATGATAAAAATAAATATTAATGATAAAAATATATATTAATGATAAAAATATATATTAATGATAAAAATAAATATTAATGATAAAAATAAATAATAATGATAAAAATAAATATTAATGATAAAAATATATATTAATGATAAAAATATATATTAATGATAAAAATAAATATTAATGATAAAAATATATATTAATGATAAAAATAAATATTAATGATAAAAATATATATTAATGATAAAAATAAATATTAATGATAAAAATAAATATTAATGATAAAAATAAATAATAATGATAAAAATAAATAATGATAATAAAAATAAGTATTAATGATAAAAATAAATAATGATGATAAAAATAAATAATGATGATAAAAATAAATAATGATGATAAAAATAAATAATGATAATAAAAATAAGTATTAATGATAAAAATAAATATTAATGATAAAAATAAATATTAATGATAAAAATATATATTAATGATAAAAATATATATTAATGATAAAAATAAATATTAATGATAAAAATATATATTAATGATAAAAATAAATATTTATGATAAAAATAAATATTAATGATAAAAATAAATAATAATGATAAAAATAAATATTAATGATAAAAATATATATTAATGATAAAAATATATATTAATGATAAAAATATATATTAATGATAAAAAAATATATTAATGATAAAAATAAATATTAATGATAAAAATAAATATTAATGTTAAAAATAAATAATAATGATAAATATAAGTATTAATGATAAAAATAAATATTAATGATAAAAATAAATATTAATGATAAAAATAAATAATAATGATAAAAATAAATAATGATAATAAAAATAAGTATTAATGATAAAAATAAATAATGATGATGAAAATAAATAATGATGATAAAAATAAATAATGATGATAAAAATAAATAATGATAATAAAAATAAGTATTAATGATAAAAAAAATATTAATGATTAAAATATATATTAATGATAAAAATATATATTAATGATAAAAATATATATTAATGATAAATATATATATTAATGATAAAAATAAATATTAATGATAAAAATATATATTAATGATAAAAATATATATTAATGATAAAAATATATATTAATGATAAAAATAAATATTAATGATAAAAATAAATATTAATGATAAAAATAAATATTAATGATAAAAATATATATTAATGATAACAATATATATTAATGATAAAAATATATATTAATGATAAAAATAAATATTAATGATAAAAATATATATTAATGATAAAAATATATATTAATGATAAAAATAAATATTAATGATAAAAATATATATTAATGATAAAAATAAATATTAATGATAAAAATAAATATTGATAATAAAAATAAATATTAATGATAAAAATATATATTAATGATAAAAATATATATTAATGATAAAAATATATATTAATGATAAAAATAAATATTAATGATAAAAATAAATATTAATGATAAAAATAAATATTAATGATAAAAATAAATATTAATGATAAAAATAAATATTAATGATAAAAATAAATAATAATGATAAAAATAAATAATGATAATAAAAATAAGTATTAATGATAAAAATAAATAATGATGATAAAAATAAACTAATGATCATAAAAATAAATAATGATGATAAAAATAAATAATGATAATAAAAATAAGTATTAATGATAAAAATAAATATTAATGATAAAAATATATATTAATGATAAAAATATATATTAATGATAAAAATATATATTAATGATAAACATAAATATTAATGATAAAAATATATATTAATGATAAAAATATATATTAATGATAAAAATATATATTAATGATAAACATAAATATTAATGATAAAAATATATATTAATGATAAAAATATATATTAATGATAAAAATATATATTAATGATAAAAATATATATTAATGATAAAAATAAATATTAATGATAAAAATAAATATTAATGATAAAAATAAATATTAATGATAAAAATATATATTAATGATAACAATATATATTAATGATAAAAATATATATTAATGATAAAAATAAATATTAATGATAAAAATAAATATTAATGATAAAAATATATATTAATGATAACAATATATATTAATGATAAAAATATATATTAATGATAAAAATAAATATTAATGATAAAAATAAATATTAATAATAAAAATAAATATTAATTATAAAAATATATATTAATGATAAAAATATATATTTATGATAAAAATATATATTAATGATAAAAATAAATATTAATGATAAAAATATATATTAATGATAAAAATAAATATTAAAGATAAAAATAAATATTAATGATAAAAATAAATATTAATGATAAAAATAAATAATAATGATAAAAATAAATAATTATAATAAAAATAAGTATTAATGATAAAAATAAATAAGGATGATAAAAATAAATAATGATGATAAAAATAAATAATGATGATAAAAATAAATAATGATAATAAAAATAAGTATTAATGATAAAAATAAATATTAATGATAAAAATATATATTAATGATAAAAATATATATTAATGATAAAAATATATATTAATGATAAACATAAATATTAATGATAAAAATATATATTAATGATAAAAATATATATTAATGATAAAAATATATATTAATGATAAACATAAATATTAATGATAAAAATATATATTAATGATAAAAATATATATTAATGATAAAAATAAATATTAATGATAAAAATATATATTAATGATAAAAATATATATTAATGATAAAAATATATATTAATGATAAAAATAAATATTAATGATAAAAATAAATATTAATGATAAAAATAAATATTAATGATAAAAATAAATATTAATGATAAAAATAAATATTAATGATAAAAATAAATATTAGTGATAAAAATAAATAATAATGATGAAAATAAATATTAATGATAAAAATAAATATTAATGATAAAGAAATATTAATGATAAAAATAAATATTAATGATAAAAATAAATATTCGCGCTAATTGGTCCACTGAAGACTATTTAAGAAGGAAGACACAAAGGAGGAGGAGGAGGAGGGGGAGGGGGAGGAGGGGGAGAATATTATGATTTTGCTGTAGGAGTTTGGAGAGAGGGAGAGAGAGAGAGAGCGCGATAGAGATAGAGAGATAAATAGAGAGAATAAATAGTTTTAGACGTATCACACATGCGTATATAGTGTTTAATATTATAGTAATGATGAAACTGAGTCCAGATTCGTGTTCAGTTTGACTGAAAACCTTTAGGTACAAATTTTCATGAAATTCTGAGGTGTGGAAATTTTTCACGAAATTTTCAAGGGTGTCACCTTAGATTTTTTTCATGAAATCATGTTTTTCAAAATAACTCGAAAAGTATGAGGTTTACGTAAAAAACATTCGTAATAGTAAATATAGAGCAGGAGACGCCCGTTCTTTTGAGCTTTACTAGAATGTAATTGGAATGTAAGTAATGGAGATATTGATATATTTGTATTTTACACGAAACTTCTACTTAATTACATTTTTCTCCTAAACCAAAAGAGTAATTTACAAACGGATGACAGCATCCGATAGAACTTGTCAAGCTGAACAACTTTCTTTCTATACATCTTTGTTGTAGGACTAATACTTTACTTGTAAAATGACTAAACTCTTTTGGACTCAAATTCTGGTGGAAATCTTCGGGCCAAAAATTTCACGAATCCATTTTCATCACAAATCCACGAAAACTTATATTGAAGTTAAAGGTTTTGAAATTAATAATAATACATGTTAAGGAAGTGTTGCTGTTGTAGTAAATAAATATTAATAATTATAATAATAAATATTAATGATCAAAATAAATATTAATGATAAAAATATATATTAATGATAAAAATATATATTAATGATAAAAATATATATTAATGATAAAAATAAATATTAATGATAAAAATAAATATTAATGATAAAAATAAATATTAATGATAAAAATAGATAATAATGATAAAAATAAATATTAATGATAAAAATATATATTAATGATAAAAATATATATTAATGATAAAAATATATATTAATGATAAAAATAAATATTAATGATAAAAATATATATTAATGATAAAAATATATATTAATGATAAAAATATATATTAATGATAAAAATAAATATTAATGATAAAAATAAATATTAATGATAAAAATAAATATTAATGATAAAAATAAATATTAATGATAAAAATAAATATTAATGATAAAAATAAATATTAATGATTCAAATAAATAATAATACAAATAAATAATAATTATACAAATAAGTAATAATGATAAAAAATAAATATTAATGATAAAAATAAATATTAATGATAAAAATAAATAATGATGATAAAAATAAATAATGATGATAAAAATAAATATTGGCACTAATTGGTCCACTGAAGACTATTTAAGAAGGAAGACACAAAGGAGGAGGAGGAGGAGGAGGAGGAGGAGGAGGGGGAGAGGGAGGAGGGGGAGAATATTATGATTTTGCTGTAGGAGTTTGGAGAGAGGGAGAGAGAGAGAGAGCGCGATAGAGATAGAGAGATAAATAGAGAGAATAAATAGTTTTAGGCGTATCACACATGCGTATATAGTGTTTAATATTATAGTAATGATGAAACTGAGTCCAGATTCGTGTTCAGTTTGACTGAAAACCTTTAGGTACAAATTTTCATGAAATTCTGAGGTGTGGAAATTTTTCACGAAATTTTCAAGGGTGTCACCTAAGATTTTTTTCATGAAATCATGTTTTTCAAAATAACTCGAAAAGTATGAGGTTTACGTAAAAAACATTCGTAATAGTAAATATAGAGCAGGAGACGCCCGTTCCTTTGAGCTTTACTAGAATGTAATTGGAATGTAAGTAATGGAGATATTGATATATTTGTATTTTACACGAAACTTCTACTTAATTACATTTTTCTCCTAAACCAAAAGAGTAATTTACAAACGGATGACAGCATCAGATAGAACTTGTCAAGCTGAACAACTCTGTTTTTATACATCTTTGTTGTAGGACTAATACTTTACTTGTAAAATGACTAAACTCTTTTGGACTCAAATTCTGGTGGAAATCTTCGGGCCAAAAATTTCACGAATCCATTTTCATCACAAATCCACGAAAACTTATATTGAAGTTCAAGGTTTTGAAATTAATAATAATACATGTTAAGGAAGTGTTGCTGTTGTAATAAATAAATATTAATAATTATAATAATAAATATTAATGATCAAAATAAATATTAATGATAAAAATATATATTAATGATAAAAATATATATTAATGATAAAAATATATATTAATGATAAAAATAAATATTAATGATAAAAATAAATATTAATGATAAAAATAAATATTAATGATAAAAATAGATAATAATGATAAAAATAAATATTAATGATAAAAATATATATTAATGATAAAAATATATATTAATGATAAAAATATATATTAATGATAAAAATATATATTAATGATAAAAATAAATATTAATGATAAAAATATATATTAATGATAAAAATATATATTAATGATAAAAATAAATATTAATGATAAAAATAAATATTAATGATAAAAATAAATATTAATGATAAAAATAAATATTAATGATAAAAATAAATATTAATGATAAAAATAAATATTAATGATAAAAATAAATAATAATGATAAAAATAAATATTAATGATAAAAATAAATATTAATGATTCAAATAAATAATAATGATACAAATAAATAATAATTATACAAATAAATAATAATGATAAAAAATAAATATTAATGATAAAAATAAATATTAATGATAAAAATAAATAATGATGATAAAAATAAATAATGATGATAAAAATAAATAATGATAATAAAAATAAGTATTAATGATAAAAATAAATATTAATGATAAAAATAAATATTAATGATAAAAATAAATATTAATGATAAAAATATATATTAATGATAAAAATAAATATTGATGATAAAAATAAATATTGATGATAGAAATAAATATTAATGATAAAAATAAATATTTATGATAAAAATAAATAATGATGATAAAAAATAAATAATGATGATAAAAATAAATATTAATGATAAAAAAAAATATTAATGATAAAAATAAATATTAATGATAAAAATAAATATTTATGATAAAAATAAATATTAATGATAAAAATAAATATTAATGATAAAAATAAATATTAATGATAAAAATAAATATTAATGATAAAAATAAATATTGATGATAAAAATAAATATTGATGATAAAAATAAATAATGATGATAAAAATAAATAATGATGATAAAAATAAATAATGATGATAAAAATATATATTAATGATAAAAATAAATATTAATGATAAAAATAAATATTAATGATAAAAATAAATATTAATGATAAAAATAAATATTAATGATAAAAATAAATATTAATGATAAAAATAAATAATAATGATAAAAAAAAATAAATATTAATGATAAAAAATAAGGTGCTACTACAGTGCAAGAATTATTATTATTATTATTTTTACTATTATTATTATCAATATGATTATTATTTTCATTAGTATTATTGTTACTATTATTATTATTATTACTATTATTGTTATTGTTACTATTATTATTATTATCATCATTCGTAGTGGTAGTAGTAGTAAAATAAGAACAAGAACAAAAACAAGAGCAGGAACAAAAACAAGAACAGGAACAGGAAGATGAAGAAGAAAAACAAAATATAACAAGATGATAATAAAAAAAAAATAAAAAACCTGACACCTAAAATCTTGAGGCCAAACAAAAACAAAAAAAACAAAAATAGAAAAAAAAACCCCAGCCCCAGCTCGTTGACCCTGCACAGGTAATAAGCAAGGCACACACACCGGCACCCTCCATTCATCACTAATGCACCAGGTAAACACGGCCAGGCCAGGTAACGCAGCATCAAATGACTCCTAAGTTGTCGCACACACCTGCTCGCTGAAAATCGCTACTCAGACATCAGTAGGAAGGTGAGTGCGTTGGGTGAGGGTGATGCGAGGCTGTGTAAGTCGTAGGTGAAGGCTGATTATTCTCCTCCTGGTGGTGGTGGGTGGAGGTGGTGTTCTGGTACTGCGGCGTCGGCATCCTGACAACGGTAGCCACGACAACGGTTGCTACGGACACAGCTACTGATCACACACAGAGCACCGTGCGGGAGGGACTTAACTAACCTTTGCTTTGTGGGAGACTAAACCTTATCTTACTCTCCTCTACTCCTATACTATAACATCTTTTCTTACTCTCCTATATTCTCAATCTCTGTCTTGAGTTAAGTTTATGAAATATTTTAGGAATTAGGTTAGATTGCTGTATATAAGGCATGGCTTTCTATAATTCCTGCTAAATGACCAGCAGTCGGCCAGCAAAACAAGGTGTTATGTTCTTCAGTTGTTTTTCTTTTTCTAATTAACGATGAAAAATAGAAATACAGTTTTTCACACCGTTTTGTGAAGCCTCCTTGGTCTGATAGTGTCTGGGTGTCATGAGCAGCGTGTGTCCTGGTGATTCTTAGCCACAGTAGGTGTAGGTGAGTTTGAGTTAGATGTTGTTATGGCTCACAAAGGCAAGGCTGAGGCAGGACTAGTCTGGTCTGATACATGCGTGGTTTTATAAGGTCATTCAGGGCAGCTTTCCTCTCTTCGGTGTGTGCTTCCGTCCACCTGCGTCTTAACCATGAAGCCTCTGATGCAAACCTTCTTCTTCTGATTGTATTGAAGTGTGCTGAGAATCAAAGGACAGTGACATTACTTTAATTTTCCTTTCATTTTAACTTGTAGCAACAACTATATATGTCCTTGGTCCAATTACAGATTCCATCATTATCGATACAATGGAAAAGCGTTCTGCATATTATCTCATCATAAACTAATATGCACATGACTTATTTATAAAAATTTAAGTAATATAAATCATCCTTAATAGTCAGAGTAGTTTATAATATATTTATAATATTTCACTGCATTGGTCTACGAAAGTTGCACATCTGTACCTGTTTTCTATTTACAAACTTGAACCATTTTCCTTGACACTCATAAGGGGAACTATTGTAAACACGCTGTACACCAATAAATATTCTGAATTATATATAAAACATGTTGATTGATTTAACTACGTAAAACAAAACATACTTAGTACACATTATGAAGTCATTCTTAATTATACACAAATATAATGTATGAGCCGATCTTTTCATCACATTACAACGACTACAGTCCCGCGCATCGATATAAACTCGCTCACTATTAATGGTTATATATATTTTTTTCCCTGACAAACATGAACATTTTACTAAGGATTACATGTGTGACTCCATCTATTCACCCCCACCTTTAGGATGTCATTTACGTGGCTGTTGCAACGATGTGGTAATTACGTTCAGGTGAGTGTGAGGTGCGTGTGAGGTCTGTCGCTCTATCTACGGTCACTGCAACTAGATGGCGCCTCTCAACAGCATTACTAGAAAGGAAGGAGAGAAAACATTGGTCTTAGATGTGTTACTTGGCTAGTCTGACGAGGCAATCAATCCGGTGATAAGTATGATTAAAACAATTATTTATATTGAAGATAATATTTCTTAATAACTGTTTATGTGCATATAGAGAAAAAAATAACAAAATGAAAGATAAATAGATAGATAAGTAGATAGAAGGATGGATAGATGGATATATAGATAGGTAGATAAATAGACTGCTAGATAGAAAGATAAATAAATAAATAAATAACGAAATAAATAAATCTAAAACCTATACGCGAATATGAAAATTATTCTATTTTCTTTCTTTCCTCCTTTTATTTTTGTTTTCATTTTCTCTCTCCATTTCCTATATGGTATGTGTCCTTTCCGCTACTACACTCTTTATATTCCCTTTCCTCCCTCCATTCTTTTTCTCACATTTCCACATTTTACTCTCTCTCTCTCTCTCTCTCTCTCTCTCTCTCTCTCTCTCTCTCTCTCTCTCTCTCTCTCTCTCTCTCTCTCTCACCTATATATCCTTATGTTATTTTCTTCACACCATCATTCCTCCTCCTTTTCCTCTCTCCTTTTCGCTTTCTTTACTCCGTTCACCGTTTTTTCCTTCCATGTCTTTCCTTCCTTTACACCTCCAGCTTCCCACATCATCCATTTCTCCTTCCTCCTCCTTTCCCGCCTTCAGTGTCCCTTCTTCTACGCCCGCTGCTGCTGTCTGCCACTCTCACACGCTCACTTGCTCACTCCCTTACTCACTCCCAGCCCTCTCGTCTGTTGACATGAGGCGGCTCCGAGATCTGGGAAACGTGCCATATGAGGGCCGCTGAGCCTTGCTGATCCCACACTCATATTACAGTCCTGATGAGATTCGCGGATTTCACAGCGGAGTTTATGGAGGAACGACTCCAGGCGTTGCTATGTAAATTGGAACCTCGGATGAGACAAACTGTGGTAGGGAGAAAGGGAGGGAAGGAGGGACGGAGGGTGTGAGGGAGGGGCGGAGGGTGAGAGGGAGGGTGTGAGGGAGGGTGTGAGGGAGGGTGTGAGGGAGGGTGTTAAAGAGGGAGGGAGGGAGGGAGGGTAGACGGTGAGGGTGAGGTGTGTTTATGTGCGTGTTTATGTGTGTGTGTGTGTGTGTGTGTGTGTGTGTGTGTGTGTGTGTGTGTGTGTGTGTGTGTGTGTGTGTGTGTGTGTGTGTGTGTGTGTGTTTTGATATTTTCACGCCAAGGTTCAAAACACAAATATTTACCAGGCAAACACCACAACACCGCTCACACCATCAGTGACAACCAAAACATCATACACAACACCCTGAGAGCAGCATCAATAACAACAACACCACGCCCTCCATTACTGGCTGGGGTAAGAACCAGAATCGTGTCAAATATTTCCCAACTCTCGTTAATCCCGTGGCCATCCACAAGCGCCACTCCCGCCGCCGCGCCGCCCTCCAGGCCACTGCAAGCATTTGTGGCCTTCAAAGCCCGCCGAGTGCACAACCAGCTTTGGGGCGGCATTAATCTCATGCGGGACGAGGGAGGGAATGCAGGATACCACACTAAAAGCCTCTTCTTTATATGTGTGTGTATATATATATATATATATATATATATATATATATATATATGTGTGTGTGTGTGTGTGTGTGTGTGTGTGTGTGTGTGTGTGTGTGTGTGTGTGTGTGTATTGCAAATCATATAATACAAGCTTATGTTTGAATGTTGTGTCTCTCAAAACCTCTTCACGATTCCAATCAAAGTAATAATACATTGGAAGTGTCGTGTGTGTTCGCAGGAGGCAAGGCAGCAGTACAGGTGTGAGTATGTAAAGGAGGCGCCAATCACCATCAGGAAGGGCGTGGGTCTAGACGTGCCTCCACCAAGACGTCTTTCTTATTCAGATTTGTTGTGACACCTTAATGAGGCAGCCGTCGTTATTTATTCATCCCATTGATCCTCAAGAGGCCGTGTGACACAGCACACCTTTACCCACGGCTCTCACAGCAGTCTGAGCGGATGTGTCAGTCAGCCTTCCGCTGTGAGCGCCCGCTGCCTTTAGAAAAGTTATATATATGCTTGCTAGGAGCATCCCTTATACGCTGTGTGTGTGTGTGTGTGTGTGTGTGTGTGTGTGTGTGTGTGTGTGTGTGTGTGTGTGTGTGTGTGTGTGTATGTGTGCGTGTGCGTGTGCGTGTGTATGTGTGTGTTAGGGGGAAGGGGTGCATGAGTGTTCGGGTTCCTGCACCTGTCTGTGGTCAGTTACACCAATGAAAAGTTTGTGTTGGCAGGTTGTTTGGTCAGCCCAGGAAGGCTTCACCCAAAAGATTGTATGTGTATACACACAATAACATAGCTGCCCCATCAACCGGCTCACACATGATTATCAGTAAAGAGAATAGTAAACATTGCTTATTCTGAAAAGTTAAAGCGATTTAAAGGAAGAATTATATATTAGTGATAATTTTAATCATAAATCAACTCCTCTGTTCCTCACTTAGAAACAAAAACAAAATTGCAAACTATAATTGACTTTATTCCTCATGATGACAATTACAATGCCTGTCAAGTTATCTTTAATGAACAAAACAAAACAAAACAAAACTTCATGACGGCTATAGTTTTAATCACATTTTGTAGTACGATTAGAACACATTGTACATTGTGTGTGTCATTCACAGTCATACTTTTTGTAATATTATTCAAGAAGGTTGTTTTGATTACATCATAGCATATAATAACAGTGCACAGCAACGGACATAAATCTCTTTCATACACTAAAAGTAAAAAGAATTACACAGCTAAACAAAAAGTGAAATTATAGTCATGATAGAATACTGATGATTCTGACGCCGGTCTTCCAGGTTGTTAGTATCCTGTTCCTTTGTCCTGCCAAGGCATGAACGTGATGGAAACAACTGTCACAGAGTCATGAGGTGTGAGGCCAAGAGTCCCTCCACACCACCTGTGATGTATATGCAAAAGGAAGAGACTGTCAAACATATTCATTCACCTTTAATCTCCGTAGCAATCAGTTAGCTTCAGTTATTTACTAGAGATTAACCTGAGTGGAAAATTCCATCATACGATCCGAGCTGAGCCGGAGGTACACGCGCACACAATCAAAAACAACCCAATATTTCGGGATTGACTCCACAAATACGGCAAAAGACCGGTCATGCGGCCATAAACCCGCGCTCCGCAATTATTGAATCGTTCCGTTTCGCTACACCAACCGACAAAGCCCTTGCGTCTGGCGGTGCTGGAGGTGTGGTGGTGGTGGCTGTTGTTGTTGTGATTGTTGTTGTTATGGTGAGGGTTGTGATGATGGTGATTGCAATTTTTTTTATGTTCATTTTGTTTTTGCAGTAGTAGTAGTAGTAGTAGTAGTAGTAGTAGTAGTAGTAGTAGTAGTAGTAGTAGTAGGTAAAAAAAATCCCTCCTGTAAGATTATATATGTTAACAAAATAAGAAAAAAAATATCAACGTTTTCTTATCTATTTCCTTATTTTATTACTTCTTATTTTCCATTTTCGTTTTGTTGTTTACTAATGAATTG
Organism: Metacarcinus magister; assembly: GCA_029783475.1. Taxonomy (NCBI): domain Eukaryota; kingdom Metazoa; phylum Arthropoda; class Malacostraca; order Decapoda; family Cancridae; genus Metacarcinus; species Metacarcinus magister. The sequence goes on along the minus strand of JAPQNM010000002.1, from coordinate 21,894,216 downwards.
CTTTTGTTTTCCTTCCGTTTTGTCAGCTTGTCTTACGTTGAAGGCAAGTATGTATAACAGTTACTATCATTATACTTATTAACATTATCATCATTATTATCATTATCATTATTATTATTATTGTTATTATTATTAGTAGTAGTAGTATTAGTAGTAGTAGTTGTAGTAGCATAATCATTACCATTGTTAGTGCTCTTGTTATTTTGTCGTAATTGTTATCATTATTATAGGTAACGATGCAAGTGGTTAAAATGGCTGTCATGATGTATGGTGTATGGTAACAGTGAGGGAGGGGATAGTGCCGGCAGTGAAAGTAATGGTGAGAATGGTAGACCTGACGGCGGGAATGGTGATGGTGGTGATGGTGGTGATGGTGGTGATGGTGGTCATGTAGCATCACAATAAAAACTATATTCTTCCAACGAAGCTCAGATAGAATAGAAAGTCACTATATTTACCATCCAGTGGTGGTGGTGGCGGTGGTGGTGGTGGTGGTGGTGGTGGTGGTGGTGGTGGTGGTGGTGGTGGTGCCTTGACACACACTCGTCAAGGCATGTCAGTTGTCACGGTCCAGAAGAGTCCCCGTTTGGCACAGTGGCAGCAGCGAGGCCAGCGTGAAGGGTTAGGGGCGTGAAGGACTTTGGGGGACTGGATCGGAGGGTGTGAAAGGTTACAGTGAAGCCTAGAATACCATAAAAATGTTTTCGGATTGCTGTGAAGTGGGAGGGAAGGACATACTGGTCATTCTGGCGTCAACACCTGTGGGAACACCTCCATTACCGAGCCTCGCCGGCCACACTAAACCGCGATCCGTGTTCTCTCGGTGTGTAAAAGCAGATTTAATTCTGAAGTGTTTTTCCAGCTTCAGGACAGCTGGAATCGCGGCCGCAGGATTTGTGTCGTGGTGGCATAAAAAAAAAGGCTCTCTTGTTAGTCCAAATGGCTCAACGACAAACACCAACAAAGTGGAGTGTTAAGCCATTTTTATTATCCTATCTGTAATTTAGCAACAATATGCAATCGGTTTTGTATTATACTGGACAGCTGTTCCTCTTGTGAGCCCTTAGTGGTGGTGTGGGTGGTGGTTGTGTGGTAGTAATGGTGGTGGTGATAGTGGAGGCCGAGGTATAGTGGTCCATTGGCTTTTTGCTTTTTTTCCCTCTCCTCTCCAACAGACCATAAATGAAAGGATCTGGGAAATTTATTGAATACTAATGTGTTTATAACAAAAATATGCTGGTGAAAAAAGGTGTGGGTGTGTGTGGGTCAATAACTCTCAGGCCACGACTCACGGCGCATCAAAACTCGCAGCGTCATCAGCAGCAGGTTTTTATGGCAGATCTATATACCGCTAGTAATCTGCTCGTGCGGGATTATGATCCTCTAAAACCTTCATTGAATTCATAATGCCTCCTTGAGGGACAGAAACTCTCTGCTGGAGCTCATTCCTGTGTGTGGAAGGGCGGCAACAATGGGCCAGCTCACCCGGGGCTCATGATAACGGCGGGAGGAAGGTTCATAAGTACCCGCCAGCCTCGATAGTGTTCCTCAAGATTCTTCTGGCGGTGGGGGAAAAAAAAAATAAGACCATTCCCCCTAAAAAAAAATTCCAAATCAGTGTTTATTTATTCATTTATTTATATATTTATTTGTTAGGTCTATTTTCAACTCGATCAAAGCCGTAGTACATATCAACATTTTCCATTGTCATTTTCGTTTATTCCTACTTCCTTCTGCCGACACACTTAACCTTCTCCTCTCTGGACACGTCTGCAATTGTGTTCCTTCTTTCTTTCTTTTTTTACATCACCATTCTGTGTGAAGGCGGACCACCCTGGAGACCAACCATGCCTCACAGATTACAGGGCTCGGCCAAGCGTGGGGCACACAGTGTCTTGGGGGACGGCAGGAAAGAGGGGAGGGAGAGCGAGCTGTGATTTACACCATCTCGGCAACCTAAGTAATCCCACGATGCCTCTGCGGTTATCTACTTCACCCACCTTCCTCCTGGCTTCACCCCACCAATGATATTCACCTCCACACCCGTAAATAAACCCAGAAATACAGCATGAACGGCGCAGGAGAATGAGGGCGGGAGGGGGAGAGGATGCTACACAGGAGGAGAAATATGTCCAGCCACACACACAAAGGCAGCGTGGGAGGAGTCATCGCCTTGCAGAGTAACGACAGCATAATTTTGACAAAGAAGTGAATTAGCATACGTAAGACTCCCCTCACAACCCCTCCTCCTCCCTCCCTTCCTCCCGCAGCCCTCACGATCCTCGCCTCACTCCTGAAGGGCATTTGCATTGGAGATCAGCGGTGGGAGGCTGCCGCGCGCGCCGCCTCAGAGCCTTGGCGGTAATGGATATGCCGTCCTCCTGATTTCTCGCCCCGTGATGCTGCTTACTGTCACCAGATTAACTTTTTGCTCGAAGAAGCGCGAGGAGAGGAGACGTGAATCTTCGTTTGAGCCTTGAAGTGTAAAAGAACCTCAATTTTTCATCATGGAAATAAAGGCTTCACTAACCACCCTCCATATAATACAACATTGATTTTTCATTTAATTTGTTCTCTCACATGTTTAGTTATCAATGGATGTAATTTCTTGTGCTATAATACGATGAATGAATGGTCAAAGTTATGGAGAAATTCCTACATTTATGCATACTTTGAGAACGTTAATTATTTTTCATTCATGTTTGACATTTATTGTAATATAAAACGTTCACTATAAAGTCATTTCCTTGCTGTACATCTGTCCCATATTTCTTTGGAGAGGACAGAAAACAAAACATTTATCTTTCAACTCCCTTATTATTATTATTATTATTATTTTTCTTATACATCCTCATTTGCAAACAATACTTTCATATGTCAAAAAGAAAAAGAAAAGTTTACACACACTCATCTCCTGTAGCATCCTCGTCTACTCCGCCATCATCCTATTTTCTCTCATCCTTTCATAATCCCGTCGCTGAACACTTTTCCAGCAGTCTTAAGGTTCTCTTCTTTATCACCGCTCTCTAACCTCACTAACGCCTTTGTCCCCAAAATCTCAAACCCATTTCCTTCACCTCCCAGTACTTTGCTCTTACTACGTCTTTAATTCCTCCTTTCTTCAACCATCTACTTCATTTCCTTCCTTCTGCTCTTTATCTCTCGTTCCATCTTCCTTCCTACAGCCATATTCTTCATCCCCTCTTTTCGGCTTCCTCCTCGTCCTTCCTTCCCTTCCCACGTCGTGAGCCAAGGAGAAACGGTCATTTTGCCTCGAGATAAAGTGTTTGAGTGTGTCGGAGTGACCGGCCACACTGTCTCCCGGCCCGCCCACCCTCGTCTTGCCCTCTTCCACGCTGGCGGTGTAAGCGTTTTAATAATCAGCGCCACCATAGGGCCGGAGACTGCCAGTAAATCACGTTGACAGGAAGGGCTCGGGAATAGACCCTCAGCCTCACTTCTTCCTCGCTACACACTTAGGAAAGGTTGATAGGAGGGCTGTGTGTGTGTGTGTGTGTGTGTGTGTGTGTGTGTGTGTGTGTGTGTGTGTGTGTGTGTGTGTGTGTGTGTGTGTGTGTGTGTGTGTGTGTGTGTGTTCGTGATGTAAGCCACGCCACGTAATGTTAAGATGTAATTAAACAACAAAACGTAAAGGGAAAATAGACAAATAATAAAATAATTAAATAAAAGCTTTGAAGGGGTAAAGGAAGGTGACGCAGCCTCCTCCCAAGTGTGTGTTTGCGTGCCAACTGAACTACCTGTGATTGAAATAGTTATTGTCACTTTTAAATGTCGACGGAAAAGAGTACAAACAGCAATCGCAGTTTCCATCCACTACAAAGTGAAATGTATGAAGAAAACATCACATAAATATTTGTTTAGTTGTTAAATTTATAACGTCATTAAATTATATTGATCTTGTTTCCTAGAAAGTAAATTATCTCATGTGTATAAAAAAAATAGACAGTCACAACCCTAAAATAAAAAGGTTATACAAGACTTAAAAGACAGAACATGGTAACAGTGAACGTGCACGCGAGTATTCATGAGACTGTCCTTTGAATGTTCTGTTGGCAGGCAGGATGTGGTTGTGGAGGGCGTGTGGTTGGGAGGGCGTGTGGTTGCAGGGGGAGTGTGGTTGCAGGGGGAGTGTGGTTGCGGCTGCCTGATGGGGTAACCTTCCTGGAGAATAATTAACCACGAAAATAGGGTTATCTGGTGGTGGTTGGAGGGAGGAAGCTGGAGGGGACTGGACTTGATCGAGGAAAATTAACTTGGTTCAACACGATGTAGCAACTTCAGCAAACAGAATTTCTTAAAGCAAGAGCATACTTCTATCCACAATGTAAATAAAAATGCAAGTGACACATAAATTATTTGCATATATTTTATTTGTTGCCTTGTAGAGATAACATAAATATTCCGATAGAAATGCACGGCCAGAGGCTCAAATATAATGTAAACAATGGTGTTAAGATTTGTTTTTACCTGCAACCTCATCATTAACGACAGATTAGAGACAGACGAACACACACACACACACACACACACACACACACACACACACACACACACACCACACACACACACACACACAAATAATTCCAGAGAGAATCCACAAGTGCTCACCCTTCCTGCCTTAAGATAAAATTAAACAACTGACACAAGCAAACATTTAAGTCAAACAATATGAATAAATCAACATAATAAAACAGCAAAGAACAAGTTAAACGCGTAAAAGCTTCCCACAACATAAATCGCAGCAACAAGAAGCACCTCAGCACGCAGGGAGCAGCGGGCAGGGAGTGTTGTCGGCCAGCGAGGGGAGGTGGTTGGACGGTCCGCGTGGCCCCAGGCAAGACTGACAAACAGGCAACGTTAGGATTTGCAGCCACGCGTCCCTGATTGCGGGGTGCAGGTTGGGACGGGGAGGGTTGCCGGCAGGGAATACTGATGTTGAGGTCAAGTTAGGACACCTTTCCCTGCTTGGTCACCTTCTGCAGATAATGGTCTTTTTCATGTGTGTGTGTGTGTGTGTGTGTGTGTGTGTGTGTGTGTGTGTGTGTGTGTGTGTGTGTGTGTGTGTGTGTGTGTGTGTGTGTGTGTGTGTGTGTGTGTGTGTTAGTCGTCAGCAGATCAGGTACTCCTACAAGATCACTCCTCGTGTACATATGTCACAAGTGGGGGTAGGACATCACTCTTGAGACACAGGGATAACAAAACTACAACTAGTCACCGAACACACGACAAACAGTGCGAGGAAATAACACCGTGACTTGGAGAGAAAAAAAATGCATATTCTTAACACAGAAACATAAAAAAAATAAAGCTTAAAAGAAGGCGAAGTACATAACAAGATTACAATAAACAGTCGCATCATGAATTAATGGTTATGTATTCGTGATGTACAGTAGTCTTACAGCATCAGAAACACTGCACAAACCCAATACAGCTCGCAGCACCATAACACATCACGTACACCATACCAGAGACACCCCACCAAAAATATACCTCACTGATACGGCCGCCAGCACACTCGTCACACCAGTCACACGTGTATACACAGCGCACCGCACCGCACTGCATCCAAACGCACCACAGATTTTAAATTCCAATGGGCTGGTGTGCAGGTCAGAGCTCGCAAAACCAGCTCCAGCAAGTTTGACCCAACTGGTAAAGGCAAAAATATATTTGCCTGCAGGTGAAATAGGGACGAAGCATCACGCTTCCTGACAGTCCCCAAAACTCGGATCTCATCTCCGACCCGTCAATATTTACCTTTTAACGAGACATGGAATAGAAAAAAAACTTTAACGTAAGTGAAGCCTCCTGCAACACAAGGCTTATTCTCTCGACCTGACCTGCGCTGCTGAATGCTAAACAGTGCGAGGGTTTTCTCATTCCGAAGCGATTTCAAATAAAGCCGAACTCTCTATCTGACTGGGAAACTCCACGAGATTGTGGTCTGATGCCTCCCAGATTTGCATGCATGAGGACGGCGTTGGTGGTGGGGATGTGGCAGCGGCGAGGCATGCAGAGAGGGGAGAAGAGAAAGGAGAGAGGAGAAGAGAGAGAATAAAGAGAAAAAGAAGGAAAAGGAATATAAAAGCGAAGACAGAAGGACTGGAGGAAAGAGGAAAGAACACTAAATGATGCCACAGGAATAAAAGGAGGAGAGTAAAAGTATCAATGACAAAAAAAAAAAAAGAATATTGTATGGATTAAAATAGTATTGCAAGATTTGTCCTCCACATCATGGCCTTCAATATTTATCCAGGCACACGTTTGTCTTCATAAATCCCTTCTTTATTCCATATATCTCCATGTATTCGTTATTTCCTCTCCCTATGCACACACACCTTCACTCAATTCCTCTTCCACACCACCTCCAGGCTTTTCTCCCTCACCCTTCTGTGTCCTCTCAGCCTCTGCGACCTAATACTCCTCCCTCCCTTCATTCTTTCCCTCTCTCGATCCCCTCCCCGGCCTCCAGTCACTGCATTACAACACACCAATATATCTGGCGCCTCATGTTGTGGCCAGCCGGGCGGTAGAAAGCCTTGCGCGAGCCCATGTTTGTGGGGACAATAAATGCAGTGTGTAAGCATGGTACACAAATTCACATATTGTTTGGTTATTCATGCCGGACTGTTTTGCCACGAGGAAGGGAAAGGAGGGAGAGAGAGAGAGCGAGAGAGGAGGTGAGAGGCTGCGGGAGATAGCAGGATGTGGTTGGTGCAAAGGAGTTAGTAGAGGAGAGGCTCAAGAGAAGATAGGGTTGAGTTAGAGGACAAGGCAAGGCTGTGGCGAAGGGAAGAAAGGGGAAAGAGTGATTTTGAGGAGAGAAAAAGTCAGAAAGAGAGAGAGAGAGAGAGAGAGAGAGAGAGAGAGAGAGAGAGAGAGAGAGAGAGAGAGAGAGAGAGAGAGAGAGAGAGAGAGAGAGAGAGAGAGAGAGAGAGAGAGAGAGAGAGAGAGATGATGAACATTACTAAAAATAAATTCAAATATATCATAAACGATGCAAGATTCTATGGCAAGAAAACAAGTAAGGAAAGAATGGTTTGACGAGGAAATCAAACTAACACAAAAAATACTGGAAAGGTTGAGGAGGAGGACTGGAAAGTATACAAAAGTGGAGAAACAAACCAACAACAAGATGGAGATGAAGATTATATACAGAATGATTATATACATGAATCTTAAAATAACACAAGCTTTCGTGTATCTTGAAAGGACTTCCATGAGGTCGGATAAGAATGCTGATGAGACGAAGACAAAATAAATGAATAAATGAATAAATAAAGGAATGAATAAATAAACAAATAAATACACAAGAAAATGAACTGGAACAGAATGCATAATTGTCATTTTATCTCCCTTTTCCTTTCATCCGCTATTACTACGAGCTTAAATATTTACCTTTTTATGAATTTCTAACAGACTCAATCTTCTTCGGTGCACACAAAGCCCCTGTTCCTGTTCCTGCCAGAAAAAGCTACGTTCTCCCTCAACCCAACACTGAACCTCATTTTTCCCCCTTCATATTCTTCCATTTTCTCCTACCCTTCTCTTCCTTCTCCAATTTTTCAACCTCCTCCCTCTCTTCCTCCTCATTCTCCGTCCTCTCATGAATAAATCGACAATAAACTGAGCCAAATCGTTGCCTAAATGATCCATGGCTTTCCTTGCTGATCTGCAATTCATGACATATTCTCAGTAAGCCGCTATAATTCGATATGTATGTGGCGAGAGAGTGAGCAGACCCATGCCTCCCCATTATGTCACTTTTACCCATAGCCACAGCCGGGGGAAGGGTGCTGGGACGCGAGGGGAAAGCTGTACTGAATGGGTTATGATGCAGGCGTTGTCGAGGGAGATGTGCGTACTGTGAGGCTGAGGGGATGTGAGGGTGAGGTGAAAGTTGTGAGGGAAGAAGGGATGACGTGGCGACAGGCTGCGGTTAAGGGTGATGGTGACGGTGAGGGTGATGGTGAGGGTGAGGAGGGGAAGGATATGATGCTGTGAAGTGTGCTGTGAAGGGAGGTACTCGTGGATGCTGCGGCCAGGGTTTATAGCTCTCAGTCTACTTAATATGTGCTGAGATGAGCACCATTGTTTTCCATTTTTTCTTTCCTCTTTCCTTCCTCTTCTTTAGACTGTAGACGATGTAAAGACTCGTAATTGTTGATCTATATTTACAGTACTGTATCTTTGCAGCATTTCGTGTTATACTGAGTGATATATAATATTTCATTACTACATATATACACATGAACATAATGTAATACAACACATTCATTTAAAAACAAACTACATCACCATCTCCTCCAACAAGGTTTCAGATTGCGCAATTATTTACGAAATTATTTTGAAATCAACTTCAAAAATTTTAATTGAAAATAAAAGGATAAAGAACATAGATGGAAATTGTTAAGACACTATGATTTGCAGACATCATCTTAATCTCAGGAACCATAGATGAGATGCAATAAATAATTACTGACTTTAGAAACAAATGTTCAAAACTAAAGCACAAAACAGCATCATTAACTATGAACGTAGATATTTTGAGGAAGTTGATGAATATAATCAATTTGCTCAGGAACTAAAATGAGGTGAAGATCATGAACATTAGAATATGATGTGAAGCATTTATGGAGTAGACACACTCAGAAGTTGTTCAATGTCAAGATTCATGAACAATACGTACCTATTACAGATATGCATTTCATGGATTCAAACAAAGAACATTTGAGAGGTTAGTGTCTGAATAATTTTAAGAGATTGAAAAGAATCCATACCAGTAACCAAGCAACTCAAAAGTTAACACATAGAAATAATAAAAAAATAATAAAGATGAACAGGACATAAGGACAGAAGAACACATAACAGAAGGAACACAAGGCTGGTTGACTGTACACCAATATAATAAGCGTAGTAAGAGACCACACAAAAGGCGAAGATATGACATGGAAAAGTTTGAAGGCAGATCTTGGCAAAGATTAGGACAGCATTGTGACTCATGAAAAGTTGTGGGAAACCTTTGTTGAGCAGTGGACTTTGTAATGACTTATCTATCTATCTATCTAGCTCTCTCTTTATATATATATATATATATATATATATATATATATATATATATATATATATATATATATATATACATATATATTATGATGTGTTTGAGGGAAGGGATCTAACCTCTTAAAACTGTCATTACGTAGCTCAATATCGATATCCGGGACGAAGAAGAAATATACTCCGCGGACCATTTGTGAGCCCGTTAAGCGCAAGTGGCCGGGGACAACAATAAATAACTGTCGCAGGGGAGAGAGCGAGGACGCCTCGGCCTCGCTCCACCACACGACAGATGACCATCGCAACCTGACCGTCAACTCCCTCCTCGGGTCAGGATATATGGTGGAGCAGGTAACAAAACAGAGACAAACATATTATCACCTTCTTTTCCACGACTGCCTCCTCCATCGATCCTCGCCTGATCATTGCCACAAAAACAAAATGGCCCTTCAAGGGAAAATAACCAAATGCGAGAGAATAATCTTAAAAAATCACACGCACACCGTCGCGGACCAGCAACGGAGCAACTCCTCATATTCCTGCATCTCTGTGTCCCTGGGCACACCCCGGGGTCTCTTCAGCTTGCACAATCCCAGCATTGAGCCCCAAGGATCTGGGCGAGCGTACGGGCGGGCAGGCGGGCGGGCTGGGGCGGGATTGATGGCCCCAGCACGAGGTGGGTGACGGGCGGCGCGCGGCCCCTCGGAGCGTCACAGTGGCGGCGGTAACAAGTCGCTCGCTGCTCAGATTTGTCGGATGATAAAAGGAGAGCGTCGAGATGATGAAGGGGAGAGGAGGTGAGAGTGAGGGCGGGAGGAAGGAAGTAGGGGGGAGGGAGGGACGGTGAGAATGGAGATGAAGAGTGAAGGAGACGGGAGGGGAGAGGGTCAAGTGGAAAGGAGAGAGGATTAGAATAAAGAAGAAAAGGACAAGAGACATGGACACTCACATTCCTTAAGGGAAGGAAGAAATGAAAGAAAAAGTATTAATAGACTGAGAGAGAGAGAGAGAGAGAGAGAGAGAGAGAGAGAGAGAGAGAGAGAGAGAGAGAGAGAGAGAGAGAGAGAGAGAGAGAGAGAACAATGATAAAGCTGAATTGTGGGAGTGATAAGTCAAGGAGAAATGAGGAAAATATGGGAGGAGTTTTGATCCGTAACAACTTAAAAGAAAACGAAGAAACTTTCTAAATTGATAACGTGAAGACAGATGTAAAAATGAAATAAACTAAATAACCTTAACATTTCTTTCAAATAAACTCAAGAAACACGAAGTAAAACACTAATACATAAGCATCAAACATTACAAATATCTAATCATATGATAAACTTTACTTGGTGACTAACTGAAACATTTTTTAAGCTATTTTTTTCACCCTCACACGAACATCTTCAGTCATCACATTTTTTCTTCCTCCGTTGAAGACAAAAAAAAATAAAAGGAGGTAAGGGAAGATAGATTCGTGCCTCTCTCCAGCCTGTTTTCACCTCCGAAGACAATCTGTCAGAGCGAGTGGCGTGTCTGTCTCCGCAAAACTACATGAGGTCCCTTGACAGTCATTTGTAATGGTCTATCTTGAAAACAAATTGCTTCGATAAAGTTTCCTCCAGGAGCAGATTTCGCGAGGTCCCCAGGGAGGCAGCGCACATGGGCGAGATTGTCTGGGGGTGCCGCTCCCGGGGAATAAAGGCGGTAGGGTGAGGAGGAGCGGAGGGTGCAGTGAGAGGAGAGAAAGATGTATATACGAGTCTAGTATATTGTTTAGGAGATGAAAATATGATGACTTACTTTACGTAGCAGCTTAGAGTTTCCTTCCGACATCAACCATCACAACAGGAAGGGAAGACAACTAACTCTATATAAGATTGTTTTTATCGATTCGGAAACTTGTGTAGCTTAACCACTTACATAAGCTGGCAGTTGTCATATAGTAGAAGCTTCTTAACGTATATGTATTGTTGGTGGAGATTCCTTGTTTTGCAGTCACTGAGTCGCCTGTAGAGAGTTAAGGCTGCCGGGTGAGCCTTAGACATCCAAGGGCATTCAGAACTTCATCTTGGAGTATCAAACGAGCAAGGACAACCACGAACAGTAATGTCCCTTTCACAGACTACAAATTCAAGGCTCAAGGATGTCCACTACCACACAAGTTAAATCAATAGTCAAGGAGATAAATTAAGAGTAAAAGATAAACTTGCACTGTAAACTGTACTGCTCTTCAAACGTTCAGTAATACACACAAAGCCTCGAGGCAAGCTATGACCAAGTAGTGTGAGGCAACGAAGGCTTTCATCACGGAGTAGAAACCAATAAGTCTCCAGTACAGTATGTGAGGGAGGTCCAGGCGGGGCTTCGAAACTTCAGGACAATCGGTACCTCAAAAATAAACTAAGACGTGTTTTGAAAAGTTATGCACAAACAGACTACAACCACCCCTACTCCTCCACCCACGGCTTACATCACCTCCACAATCACGTAAATCAGACCCCAAACAGACTACAAAAATATTCCGCAACTCTGTGGAGAAAGTTTATGGCATATGTTACTCAGCAGCAACTCTCGACTGACCTCTTAAAATTGCGGAGGGTAAATGCAGCCTTGACTCTGGCCTCAAAAATACGGTGCTTTTAAGGTTACATCTTGAAATACGGCAGTTTAACCTTCCGGCCGCCATTACAGGAACCAAGAAGGGGCGCTGGGAAGATGAGGCTTAAAGCAGCAGTATATTATCAAAACCAAGATTTTTTGAACTTTTATATGGACGGTAATTACGTAGAGTGTGGACCTCATTCATTGTTTTCTATAATTATGACATTAAATATTAGATCAATAATAATAAACGTGCCTGAGATGAGGAGTGTGGGTTGAGAAATTTGGAAGCGGAATGTGAAGGTGAAAGACTGAATACCATCTTGAAGAATTTAAACTGGAGGACGAAGAAAAAAAAAGAAAAGGTTAAAACCGAAACAAACTTTTGATATAAAGACAATGTGAGGGAGAGTTTTACACAAATAAAAGATGAAAACATACAGACTAAAGGAGACAGAAACTAATGAAAAGAAGAATTAAATATGCTACAGAAAGACTTTAAAACTAACTATAAAAACACGAGAAAATAACAGGAGAAAAAAGAGAGGAAGAAGGAACATCACATGAGTTGTAAAAATAAACACTAAAAGGACACGATAAATTATACAGAAATAAAACAAAAAAACATTCCAGATAATAGACATATAAAAAAAAAAACTTTAGATGCTGAAGTTGGACGAACAGGTGAAGCTTGGAAGGTCAACGTGAAAGAAACATTAAAGGCTGAAAGAGGCGGACGGAGACGAATAGGAGTCCTGGAGGAATGGATGGAAGGAAGAGGAGGAAAGGAGGGGTCAGTATGGAGGAGTCTCAGGGGAGGGGTGAACACATGGCCACTATTGCCGTGGAAGAGGCTGTCGGAGGCAATTTGCAGGAGGCTGGATGGAGTTTCTATTTGATCAAGAACTGGGTGTCGTCCTTCCTGGTGCGGCGCTGCTGGGAGGGAGACGGCGCACTACACAGGCAGAGGCAAGTGACCCTCTGCCTGCTAGGGACGCGATGCTGACTCGGGAAAAAATATTATTCATGTATGTGATCGAGATAGAAAGAAAAAAAAAAACGATAGTGTAAATATTTCACTAAAAAATAGATATATATACAACAGCAGTACGGATGTGAAGGTATACATATTTACGAACATTGTAAAAGCCACCAATTCATACAACAGATGAAATTAACCCAAGCAATTAATTTCACCACTTCAGAAACCTTTTAAAACAACTCGTTAACTTACTCAACACTTTCCTGGCATTTATTTTCTATAATAGCAAGTTGTTTTAGTATAAATTGCATCCATTAGAAGCATGTCTATAATTCAACCAAGAAACATTATCGAAACAAGGTCATGACGGTAAACAAAGTGCCCAGTTAAGTATGATAGGCGGGCGTTCAGGCGTCACTAGAGGGCAGGTGAGTGGTGGTCGAGTCATTGGTAATTCATCTGTATGGAAGATGTTGTGTACCTTAACAAACTCCAACAAAAGCAGTGTGCGGCTCTTTCTTCTCTCTCTCTCTCTCTCTCTCTCTCTCTCTCTCTCTCTCTCTCTCTCTCTCTCTCTCTCTCTCTCTCTCTCTCTCACACACACAGAGGAGATAAGACAAAGCCAATTTTTTCCATCGATTTTTACTAAGTGGTATTTTATCTGCGGGGGATGACGCAGCGCCGTTCCGATAGATAGGACGGAATAGCCAGACAGCTGGATAAGCAGACGCGAGGGTGACGAGGCGATGCGATTCCCAAAGAAGGAAGTGAGGCGAGCGAAGACGAAGATACAGTTGAATGAGATAAAGAAAACGGGGACATTATTATATGCTGAGACACACACACACACACACACACACACACACACTGAGATGGTGTGAGGGAGACTAACTAGTACTTCTTCTGTGTGTGTGTGTGTGTGTGTGTGTGTGTGTGTGTGTGTGTGTGTGTGTGTGTGTGTGTGTGTGTGTGTGTGTGTGTGTGTGTGTATTAAATAAACCAATACACTAGAAAAGAAAAGAAAAAAAAATAAACAAAAAAAAATACACCCTTTGCCAGCAAGCTTCCCAAATGGGTGGTCGTGTTGGCCACAGACACTTGCTGCTGTTATGAGCGGGAGGAGGTGGCGGGAGGGCCGGGAGGAGGTCGTCGGTGGAAGACATAATCTGCCCTTATCACTAGCTGCCTGACCAAAATGTAGCTAATTCTTTACCGATACCAGATTCTGCACCCGCTTGATAACGATTACAACGACCTCATTAACAGGAGTTTAATGTGGAAATGCCAAATGGAATCTGAATAGCTAAACGCCGTAAATAACGCAGATAAGGCAAGTGCCAGGCCGCGGAGCCGGAGACGCTCGCCGCCGACTTTCCAGAATTCTTCGTCGTTTTCCCTTCATTTGCATGGTGAGGCGCGGAAAGGTCCCCTCGTTGGGCCGGCTGAAGGGAGCCTTGGGGACTGAGTTTCACCCTCGATAACTACACCTTCGTCGTCTGCCTCAAAAAGGATTCTCACTTTCTTCCTCGTGATAGTAAAAGGAAAGTATCAGTTTTTCATCGACTGTGCGATCAGAAGAGCGCCTCGCCTGGCTGCCCTGCCTGTCGCTCCTGCCTCCCCACCTCCCCCTTAACACACGTAATGAACCAGTTAAAACTTGGCCACGTTTTATCTTCGTGCCCCAAGCTACTAATAAAGCTGGTCCGCGGATTTAGCACGCCATTAAATATGGAAATTATAACACGACGATGCGCTTGCCGTTTATCAACTCCCTGACCTTTTTATTATTCTTTTTTTCATTCACTCTTGGCATGCGAGGGTGAAATTAGAAGAAAAAAATGGAGAAGACTTTTTTGGCTTTATATGTCACCTGGAAGTCCACGACAAGGTTGACGGCATAATGACGTAGAAGTAAAGTGTTGAGTGTCAGCAGGAGGCAGTGAGCCTTTGCCGCTGCCCTTTGGAAAAATGTCTGGCTGCTCACCCCATCATTACACTACACTACCCCTGAAAACACACCCCGTCCGCTGCCTCCTCCCCCACAGCGACGAATCACCCCAACAGATAACCGTCCCTCCGCCTCACAGTAATTACTAACAAATCAAACATGTCCCCGGAATATATTAAGTATTTCATGATCACATTATCATAGAAAAAACCTCGATCACTTAATATTCCATCCAGCCTGCGCTAAACCTCCTTCGCTTACTCCAAACGTGGATGTATTTGCATAATTGGCCACAGAAACATCTTGGGGAAGGAGACGAGGAGGTGATTTAGGGAGCAGCAGCGCGCACTGTCGCCACATAATCCAACAGATATATCGGTCTTGTGTATTGTCCTGGGATACACAAGGGAAGGCTTCGTAGTATTTACATAATGATGGTAAGACGGGTGGGAGGGGAGATGGGTGCTATGGGGAGGGGAGGAGAGGCAAGAGAAAGGGGAGGTGTAGGCTGAGAAGGAACACCATGCATGCTGGAAGACTCAGACCGGATAAGGAGAGTTTCGTGAGCATATGTGTGTATGTCTCCCTTGCTATGCTGCTTCTTTCCGTATTTGCATAAGGAAAAGAATGAGCAGCTGTTGTTTTGCTAAATATTCTCATGCAGGCCAAAAAGATGCGTTTTTTATTTCTTCATTCTTAAAGGACGACTAATATATTTTGTGCTTTTCTTTCTTCTCTCACTCTTTTTTTTCTTTATGACGAGCACCTCCAGTAGCGTCAAAGGGCGTGATGGATGTGAGTGCAGCATTGATGACCGGTGATGTATTGAGTGTGACCAGAATTTTAGCGACCACTCTACACATTATATACCTCAGTACCCCTTACTTTCACTCCTTCATCCCCACCTTCCTTCTCCTCATAACTCTCGCATTCCACTTCCCCCCCCATTCCTTACTCCCTATCACTGCCCCCACTCCCCTGTCACCCATTTTCTGATTCCCGGGTATACACATGACATGCACTGGTGACTCCACTATATCAACTTCCTGCAGTAACAAGCTGTCAGTGTTTGCTCAAAAATCCAGGAACATTTTATTACACGCACACTGTACACAAAAATGTATGCATATGAGTGCATGAAATACTAATGAGACACGGCAAATACACACACACACACACACACACACACACACACACACACACACACACACACACACACACACACACACACACACTCAAAAACACAAAGCACATGCACAAACACGCACACAACTTTCATAACTACATTGAATAAAACAACTATAACATTTCCCATACACTGTGCATGTCCATCATGTATGTGCTTACGTATGCGTGTACACCGATACATACATACATGAACCACCACCACCACCACCATACCCATACCATTACTACACCACCACCACCACCACTCCACACCACATATTACCACACCCCACACACTACTATACACTACACTACATCTACCCTTTTCCATCCCCCACGTCAGTACATTCCACGTAACGAGAGGGAGGGAGGGTCTAGCTGAAGAGTGCGCGGGAGGAGCTGAGGGACGAGGGGAGACGAAGAGAGGCGAGGGGAGCGACAGAGAAGTTTCATCCATCATCCTTCTTCCTCCGCCTCCATGACACCTGACAGCTCGCGCGCCTTCCACGGTCTGAGTGGACACTGGCTCTTTTTAGCTCATCTTCTAAGTGGATGGATCACACGGAGGAGACGCAGACGGAGACGAGGGGAAGGAGGGGAGAGGGAGGGGAATATTTTATGGTGTTCTTGTTGTTCATTTTAATGTTTACGTATGTTTTTTGTGCTTATTGTTTTAAAGCATTACTGTTTAGGGAGTGTTAAGCAGAGGGTGGGGCGGTGTAGGGAAATAAAGTGTAGTGGACGGTAGTAAATTGAAGGTGGGGAGGGGGGGGGGGCGTTGCATGAAGCCTGTAGATAGCGTAGAGGAAATAGACAGCATCAGGGATATGAAATGCATAACTATAGCAAAGGAATCTTGTGTGTGGGGCGAGGAGGGTGGCAGCAGGGTTGTGGTGCGTGTCCCCCTGGCGGTGGCGGGCGGCGGCGTGGCGGGCGTGTGGTGGGCGTGTAGCGGCACACAAAGGGCGGGCAGCAAGGAGCCTCAGAGCAGCTGTTGTCCCACCCTGATGGACGAGACCCCTCACGGTATGTTGGTGGACTTACTTGTTTCTTCCAAGCTTTTCCTTCCTCTTTCCTTGCCTTCCCTCCCTCCCTCTCTCCCTCCCTGCCATTCCTCACTCCTCTCCCTCCCTCCCTCCCTTCCTTCCATCCCTCTCTCCCTCCCTTCCTCACTCCCTTCCTTCTTCCATCTCCGTCTTTTTAGTTTTTTTTTTTAGTCTGCCACAATACATTAGTGTCAGCTTACAGTTTACATTCGTTACTTCTTAATTTTCGTTTCTATATGGTAGAATTTGCATTTCCAAAAGTACGTACAAATGAATGATGGTGTTCCTCCGCTGATATACTTCATTTACTTATTAATTGATATTTTTTTTGTTATTTATCTGCTGAATGCAACAGTTTCTTACGTGTAAATATTCCCTGCAAGATTTTACTGATACTTTCTACGTCATTCCGTTCAGTATTTTTCTTTCTTTTTCATTTTCCTTGTGTTACATTTTCTTCCACTTTTCTTCATCGTCGCCACCTCCCTTTCTCCTCCTTTCTTTGGCACACTACTGCTCCTCTCTTTTCCCGTCCTTTGCAAACCTTCCCACTACCGTCAGTTTCCTTTCCATGAAATAATCCCAAACGTAATTTAGATTTTTTTTTTTATATGAGGCGAGAAGCAGATCTTGTTAAAAATATACAGGCTCAGTTTTTATCTTCTCGTGTAGCATCTGACGCGAAGAGAATTAGGTGAAGCATGTAAATGTATCAGGTGTATGAGGCGCCTCTCCTCTGAAGGATGTGGTGCGGAAAACGAACGAAAAGCATATAACCTTAAATTTGCTAAATTCCCACACCGTCGAAATATTTGACAGCATCCTCAGTTCTCGGACACTCTTGGCCGTCTTTTTTATCTCCTCGGAACGCCTCTTCTGGTTTATTCTCTCTCTCTCTCTCTCTCTCTCTCTCTCTCTCTCTCTCTCTCTCTCTCTCTCTCTCTCTCTCTCTCTCTCAAAACTTCCCCTGCTTTTGGTGTGGATGTTGTCATAAGCGAGGCAGCGGACGGACACCCAACTGCCTCCCTCGCTGCCTACAGCCGGGAGACGCGGGTTGACACATTCTAATGAAATCTTACACGCCCACGAAAGATGCCTCGCTGGGAAGTTGCGATGGGCTGTCAGAGGTGTCGAGGCTAGAAGCAGCAGGTAAGGGAAGAGAGAGAGGAGGAGGGAGAGAGGAAGGGAAGGAGAGATGGGGGGGTAAAGAGGAGGAAGACTGTGGAGATGGAAGTGACGCGGTAAAATACATGAATGAAACATAAAGGATGAAAAAAACATAATACACACAGACGAGAGAGGGAAGTGAATTTAAAGATGCATCGCACGCCCGCCTTGTCTATCGTGTGGACAGTGAAGGACTGTAAATGTTAACGAAAAAAGAAGAATACAAATGACTGACTATGCAAAATACATACGTGAACAAATCTGAACAAAATACAAACACGAAAAAAAACGTCAGTTAAAAAAAAGAAGAAAAAAAACAGACCAAAAAAACTTAGGGAAGGAGGTTAAGAATATGGAGAAATATACACCTAAGCAGATTAGGTAAAGCCAGGCAAGTGGAATACATAAACAACGCAGTTCTCTTACGCGAGGAAAATATATGATAATGAAATCTTCACGATGCAGCGTGGAGTGAAACCAAGTGGCACGGAGGATGATGAACACCACACAAACAACCGTAAGCTATTAATTGCAGCCAAAAAAAAAAAAATAATGAAATAAAAAAAATAAAAAAAAACAGAAGCTAGCGTCTGCACCTTTTGAATTACGCACGACCAGCCTTCATACCACACGGCAAGGGACATAATCCAGTCTCTGTCATCGGTAGAGGTATAGAAAGTGAGAGAATATCCCCTTGAGGCTGAGGGACGCTATTTCCGTCTCCCTGCAACGCATGGACCACTCCTCTGCATGGGAACCTGTCATCAGCCGCAAGCTATACGTCTGCTGGATGGAGTATCGGAGATTGTGAGCGAGTGTGAGAAGAGTTGTGAGCCAGTGGTGAAGGAGGAGGAGGAGGAGGAGGAGGAGGAAGAGGAGGAGAAGTATATACCAACCTATACACCTGTGGGTCCCTGCACGTTCCTCACCTAAAT
>JAPQNM010000002.1:21855307-21872807 GCA_029783475.1 Metacarcinus magister | reverse complement strand
TGCAAGGCAAGGAGAAAGAGTTGTTTTAAATATGACTTTGATTCAGCATAAATGAAAGCATATGATTATTTGCATTTATCAAAGCAACACACACACACACAGACACACACACACACACACACACACACACACACAGACACAGACACAGACACACACCCAGACACACACACACACACACACACACACACATAAATAAATATCAGGCCCGTCGTCTCCCTCTCATACATGATCAAAGCCTGAAGTGCCCGTCAGAAGCTCCACCCCCCCACCCACCACGCAGCCCAGTGGCAGGTACTTACTTACGTACATACATCTCCTAATGCACGAAGGTATGAACAACATGAAACGTATAACTTGATTTTTGGTGGAAAGATAATAGGACCAGATGCCATTCAGTCTTTGGGCGAAGGTGTAATTTAGAAGAAAAAAAGTAGGAACATTGACAGCCTGACCTAGTTGTTATAATGTCAGCGCAAAATAATGCAAAGCAACATGGAATGCATCCAACACTCACTAACAATTGAATAACACATTGTTCTGACATTTACCATTTCTAGTCACCTTAGACTTGCATCAAAGTTGGATCAGATAAAATTTTCAAGAACTCACAGTCAAAAAAGTTCCTCTCGTTGCTGTGGAGGAGAAAGACATTGACAGCCCTGCAGCATGTTCTTAGGTGTGCAGCGTCACTTTGAAACTCCTCGTAAAAGCACGTCTGACGGCGGAAGAGAGAGAGAGAGAGAGAGAGAGAGAGAGAGAGAGAGAGAGAGAGAGAGAGAGAGAGAGAGAGAGAGAGAGAGAGAGAGAGAGAGATTAATTATGTACGTCAATAAGTTTGGCTGCGACAAGTCTAAAGGCCACGTAGGCTTCCGCTTGCAAACAAAGGCATAAAAGAGAGGAGAGAAGAAAAAAAAGCTCGTACGACTACTGCAGAATTGTGTTTTATAAGAAAGAAAGAAATTTGTATTTTTCTCTGGGATGACTAACGGATGTTTACCCTTCAGTGATAACGTTTAAAGTTAACCTTACGGCCCAACACACATAAAATAAAACAAAGACGTAGATGAAATTTATAAAAAAAAGAAGAAATAAGAGTGCATAAAAGTAAAATCTACATATTGAAAATTCTTAAGAAAAATTTTAAATCTTCTCTCGCCTCTTTTCAGCTCCAACAAAAGAACGTTATGTAACACAGCCATACACTGTTATATACACTGTAACGCTGGGATCTTAATACTTCCATCAACAAGCCATGTACAGACACAAACACACACACACACACACCCACACACACACACCCACACACACACACACACACACACACACACACACACACACACACACCCACACACACACACACACACACACTGAGCCACAAAATGAGCGAGTAATCCACACCATTATAATGAGGACCATTCCAGCCGAGGACTACTAATCATCTCTCTCTCTCTCTCTCTCTCTCTCTCTCTCTCTCTCTCTCTCTCTCTATCTATCTATCTATCTATCTATCTATTTATCTATCTATCTACCTATCTATCTCTATCTCTATCTATCTCTCTCTTTCTCTCGCCTCAGCTGTTCCGGTTGGGATTTCTTTTTTCCCTAACTTGCTCCGCGATGAGAAGCAAAGTCGACATCAAAAGGCTTGAGGGAGGAGGCGGTGGAGCGGTCCCATGTGTGACTCGGGAAGCCCATATGGCCTTCTCCTTGTCAATCTGTTCATTTAATTCCTCATTATAAGATGCACTTGTGCCGCCCCCCAAGGACGCGCGAGTCGAGGAAAATGGTATTAAGGGATGATACTTCCCCAGGGGCCCAGAGGAAGGCTGTGAAGGGGGGCGAGGTAAGGGTCCCGCCGAGGAAAGGAATTGGTGGGTTGGATTTCACTTAATGTGTTCATATTGGAGGAGTGGCATTGATCCGGCTTTGTTCTTGTCTGTGTGTGTGTGTGTGTGTGTGTGTGTGTGTGTGTGTGTGTGTGTGTGTGTGTGTGTGTGTGTGTGTGTGTGTGTGTGTGTGTGTGTGTGTCTGTCTGTGTGCGTCTTTCTGTCTCTGTTGCTGTCTGTTGCTGTCTGTATGTAGTGATGTCTGCGTGGATGTGATTTTCTCTTATTTTTATTCTATTTTTCAGAAACACACACACACACACACCCACACCCACACACACACACACACACACACACACACACACACACACACACACACACACACACACACACACATAAACACACACACACCTTTATTCTCACAATTGAGTCTCCACATTTTTTCTTCTCCTCATTCAATCACCTTTTTTGCACCTAAATCACAACTGGGTCGATCCTAGCAGTCTCTTATTTTGTGCCAGAGCAGAATGAGACTCAGATTTTTACTCACGAAGGGAGGATCAGCCGGTTGGTGCAATATACTTTTGTTTGATGCTTTGGTGAATGAGATGACTTTGTTCCATGCGAGGTGAGGCTTTCAGTGCCTTCATCCGCCAACTAACGCTATGACTGAAAGAGGAAATGATTCACAGAGCGGCGAAAAGGCAGTGTGATTCCAGGCGAGGAACTCTGCAAACGGAGATCGGGTTGATGATGTTTAAATGTGTGTGTGTGTGTGTGTGTGTGTGTGTGTGTGTGTGTGTGTGTGTGTGTGTGTGTGTGTGTGTGTGTGTGTGTGTGTGTGTGCGTTTAATTTGTGTAACTCGTTCTCAGTATTCTCACTAGTTTATCAAGAGACTTCTAATTCATTATCCATTCATATTCTTCCTATATTTTCCTAGTTCCATTTATTTTTTACTATCTCTCTCTCTCTCTCTCTCTCTCTCTCTCTCTCTCTCTCTCTCTCTCTCTCTCTCTCTCTCTCTCTCTCTCTCTCTCTCTCTCTCTCTCTCTCTCTCTCTCTCGATACTTTTCCACACAATTTTGTTCTCTCTCTCTTCCAATGAGCAGAAGAGCTTTGAGTAGTCTCTTGAGAGTCTTGGCGAAAAGGATTGGAGGGTGGCTGTCTGTGCTGGTGGGAGGAGGAGGAAGGGAGGTAGATAGATAGGATGGGAGGGGTGATCGGAGGGAGGGAGATAGGGAAGGAGGGAGAGTAAAAAGAGGGATGGTTAGAGATGAGAAGGGAGGAGGGTGAAGGGAGGAGGGTGAAGGGTGTGCGTGGGAACCATATCACCCTCAGTCTAATTTTCCCTTCGTCAAGTGCGTATGGAAGGGAAAGCAAATACTAAACATACATTATCAATTAATTTCGTTGGTGGCTATTAGCATTATCATCATTCAACATCTGTCCAGAGCAACAAGTATCCAATAAATATGAAGAAGCTGTAAATACATAATTATACCTTTGTTCTTACTCGTTTTTCTATCATTACTTGACGTGGGGCAGCAAAAGGAGTGTTATTATTTACGGTATTTCAGCTTCAAGACTAAAATAAAATGAAACTGTTGAAATTTTTAGTAGATTATCCAGTGAATCGATTGAGGCACTGTATGTATGTATGTATGTATGTACGTTTTATTTGTCTAGTCCGAATTGGTATGTTTCCCAGCCCCTTTCTTCTCTCTTTTTTTAATACTTTGAGTAACTATTTCAGTTCTCGAAAAAAAAGTATGATATTTCACTAACCCATCTATAGGAGGTGTGGTGGTGTTCAGCAATGTGCATCAATGTGCTATATTATAAAAAATATAAAAAATATAAAAAAAGTTAACTAGCAAACCCAACACAGGTCAAATATCCCGCCATCGTGTGTGCGTGGCAGGAGATGCAGTGTTGTTGCGAGTGACGGAATGATGTGAATTTACTCAAGAAAACCTGGTGGAGCGGGTTAGCTCTCCCTTGGCCTGAGTTGTGGACCATAAGTAAAGGTGGAATGGAGGCGGTGGGCGGCCCATGTAAATTACTGCCCAATAGGTTAAGTTTCCAATAGTATGGAGCCACGAGACCGAAAACTTTCTTTTCTAAACATTTTCAAAACTTTTTTCTGGTGAATATGTTATCTATTACTTTCGGCAACAAACAGTTCGTATTTTTCCTCCACGTCAGCTTTCAAACACAAGCGAGTGGGAAACTTGTCTTCACTATGAAACATTATAAAAGAGCAAGAAAACAAGTACAGTGAAGGTTGTAAACAGATGAAGTGTTGCTCCTAACCTGGAATGGAGCACAAACATGTATTTCCAGCAAACACAAAGTGTATCGTCTTATATGAAGGTTTGCATACTGTCTCTTCTTTTTAAGGCGTTGTATTGATAAAGTATCCTTGCTACAGTGTTATAGCATGGTTGTCTGCCCCAACACCATTACCTACACGTCCCACCACCCCTTGCCTGCACGACATGTTCTTCAGGTCACTAGTGGCAAGTCTGTTAAAGGAACACCATTGATATTGCCATGAAACCAAGGTTATGAGTGGCTATGAGCTGACTGTTCTGTAAAGAATAGTTAGTTTTTGAAGCAGACATATATAATGCAGGCGAGGATAATGAAAGGGTACACGGTTCTCGAAAGTTTGTAAATATCTAATCAATAGAGCGGAAACCAGCTTTTGTGCTTAGTTGGAATCAAATTCAATGAATCCCTTTAAATCCCCAGGAACTCGTGAATCACGTTAATACCACATATACTAAACAATGGATCCAGTAACAGTGCAGCAGAGCCCGGGTATTGCTAAACAAATCTTGATAATACTGAAGGGAGCTGCAGTGTGTTACTTAATACTGCTCCTCGTCCTTTCTCTGCTCACGAAGCCACGCAGGTCAAAGTGAGTGTTTGGTACAACCTTGTGTAGTCTCAGTATTTGAATAGAGGAATCACAAATGCATTACGAATGTTTGAATTAAATTTTCTTCTTGATATTTCCGTTCTCTGTACTCATAAAAGCCGGTGTGATTTTAACTCTAACAGGAACGTGATATACAGTTTTCTTGATGACCGAAAATAAAAGTTGTAATAATTATTCTTTAATGCCACCATCATCCGTAACTCCCTGTTTTAAATCATCCAACAATAACGTGTTCACAAAAGTTGGCGCAAACAATCAAACATTAATTATGAAACATGTCGTGTGTTGTCACTGTCTTATTAACCATGAACTGTACACGCTTGAAAGGTGAAACATCATTAGGTACTCAGGTTACATCACAACAAAGAATAAGCAGAAAAATAAGTAGCAGACGATATCTTTATCTATCTTATGACCATTACAACCATGACATAATACAAAGAAAACCAATACGACAAACGCTATGCAGTAGACTCATTATATAGTAAGTGTCGGAGGCTGGGCTCAGATATGTAAAGCAAGACGTGTGAGTAAGTAACATGGGAAGGAGTGGTGTGGAGTAGCTAGACACAGGCCACGGAAGCAGTATTTCACCAGGGTAGGGCACGGCGTGGGTTTAGAATCTAGAATACAGGCGGTACAGATTACATCAAAATTAGGTGATGTTGTGTATATGTAGGCATAAAGCAGGTAGGGGACGGGCACCACATTGCAGCAGGGCAGGTGTGTGTAGGGCAGAGCAACAGCAGGTGGTTGTGACGGGACGGCAGCAGGTGGTAAGGGCCGGGGTGCGAGGAGGCGGGAAAATAGCGTGAGTGTGGTAGTTAATGAAGCGTGCGAGGAACAAAGGGTGTCGGTGCGCGGCGTGGGAGGGCCTCGGGGCGCCCCTGTGATGGTCCCGCCACGCCTTGTTGCCTCCTGATTACACCAGATTTATGGCGCAGCACCAACCCCACCACCACCACCTCCCCCTCAACCCCTCCACCTGGCTCAGCCCCCACCACACACCACACTCTCCCCGCTGCTCCTCCACCACCACCGCCACCGCCTCCACCTCCACCGTTGCTGCTCCTGCCTTCACGTCAGCCACCACTATTACCACTTTGAGCTTCACCACTATCATCATCATCATCACCAGCATCAATACTACCTTCAGCAGTCATCATCATCATCATCATCACCATCACCTCCACTGCAATCACCAACCACTATGACTACCACTATCAACACCACCACCACCATCACCATCATCACCCTTACCTCTCCACCACCACCCCCACCATCATCATCTTTTACTTCCCCCCCACCACCACCACCACAACCACCACCACCACCACCACCACCATCAGCCTCGCTACGTGTGTTTCCAATAACCCTTCCTCTCCCCAAGTCATCACCAGTACTACCACCTCGCGCGCCACCCTCCCAGTCAACACTACATCACAGGTGTCACTTCCCTCACACCTCGATCTGCCGCCGGAATTTATGAAGCATCTGTCTGCTCGATCACTGGCCGCTGGCACTCACCTGGCGGGAGCATCATCTACCTGTACACTGTAACACACGTAACCTTCACCCTCGTTACAACCTCCGCTCAGCCTAAAGGGATCATTAAGCACGCCATTCCACTCCTCCCATTGTTACCACCCTGCTCTTCCATGAATTTTGCCAGTGCCATCATCTTGTCTCATTATTTTCCCCAATGTCGCCACTCTGCCAGCATTAATTTTCCCAAACACCGCCACCCGTTGCCTTGGAATTTACTGCTCTAACTAGTCCTTGCTTCCTCCGATCACACCGACCTGTTAGTAACGACACATGTGCCCCATTTACTCCCAGGAATTAATAAACACCAATCACTTCATAAATCTCAAATCGCAATCCAAAACCGCAATAAAGACCACGTCCCCAGCAGCACACACACTTCAGCTGCACGGTGCAATTATAGCAGGCGAGTGTATACCAGCATCAGACGCGCCTCACACCGTAAATCGCTGTGTGTGAGAGGAATTGTTGCAGCATTATGTTATGCAAATGGACGCGAAGCTGTAATCATGAACGGTCCGCTGTTTATTTGATCCGAAGGAAATCAATACAGACTGTTGCTCGATGCTCGCGTGGCTCTGTGATTCCTCCTACTACTACAACTGTGTCTGTCTATCTGTCTGTCTGTGTGTGTGTGTGTGTGTGTGTGTGTGTGTGTGTGTGTGTGTGTGTGTGTGTGTGTGTGTGTGTGTGAAAGAGAAAAAAAAATACACTCTTGTTTTTCGCTGTATCCATCACACTTCCTGATAAGTAAACACAAACTCTGCATTTTGTTCTTTTTTTCCCCCTTTTATCCTTACGTAATCCCGAATCCTGAACAACCCCGCCGCCACGGACACAGGAAAACACTCTCCCCGGCGTCACACAGCACAACACCCACAGTTCCGGGAGGAGAGTGCACAGGTGACGCATGAAACGAAACTCTCCGTTGTGTTCTGCCACGAAATATTGTGAGGTTTATAGAACTAAAAATGCACATGAAATAGGTAACCGGCCAATATTGCAACAAATATGTTATGCAACAGAATGCACGGCCGTCACCACAATCAGTTGAAATATAAATGATAAAAGTTTGAACCGCAGTCACAAAATATGAGTTTTTGCATGACTGCACTGAAGTGGAAGACGAGGGTAAAAACAGGACCGATGAAAGGCTATGTTTTCCAGCAACTCGCTCATTGTTGCTGAACATGTTTCCTTCATTTCTATTCAATAATCATACATCACAATAAAGAATTGCTGAATGTTTTTTTTTAATTTTTTTTATTAATATGAAACTAAATTAACAACAGTAGAAACAGCAAAAGAAAACAACAATTTGCCATTATTGTATTGTATCATTGAAGACATGGTTCACCTTATTCCATTGAACTCTATCCGATGGGCTCCTGCGATCATATTCTTACTTTCATATCAATGTCCTGTCGGTTCTGTGTCGCCTTTAGACTCACTGAAGTGGAAGTGTTTCTAACATTATATATGCCAAGCAAGAGGACCTGACTCTGTAGCTATTCTGATTTCCATTAATATAATGACTGTTTCCATATCATAAAACCTTTTTTTATGTTATGTGCATTGCAGAAGTGATTATCTATGACGTGTAAGATTGATGAGACGAAAAGCTTTAGACACCAAGGTCCTATGGTCCGTTAGCCACAGAAAGTACTTCCGCTCTCCTTTCTTACAAGTTTAACCTTTTTTTCTGTGTCTCAACTTCTTTTTCTTCTTTCTAAAACTTTGCTGACATTGAACCTGTTCCAGAGCTGGATACTGACCGAACTTCAACTTTGACTCTATGGCTTCTAAGGCTTTTGAAAAAATCACCATATAAAATATTCTGAAGCATCCATCCATTAACAACATTGTATGCGATCGTCATCATGGATCCGCAATGTGTGGTGATCAGATTTGTTTGGCTTTCATAATTGAATCTTAGTGGTTTGGGTGAAACCTTTGTTACAGTTTATAACACATGCCCGAGGCGCTCGATAAAGTGTGGCACAAACTGCCAATTTTCCAAACTAACCCTTTATTGATTTTATTGCCGTCACTGCATCCGATATATTTTTTTCAGTTCAGTCTATTGCTAATGTGATAGATAGCCACTGTACTTTTTGGTTATTCAACAGTGGTGTTCCCCAGAATAATGTTCTATCACTCAGTGTCTTTCAAATACTTATTAATGATTGAACTAGAACCCAATGCCTTACACACGTTTATGTTTAGGGATCTGCACCGAGAGTGGAGTGTTGGTCGCACTCCTATGACAAACAGCTTATTTACAATCATTATAAGCTATTATTTTCCTGTTTGTGTTTGTCCATCTGCTTGTCCATCAATACTACCGGTCCATATTATTAATTAACTATTCCATTTGTTTTATTTTCCCTTCCGTACCTAGAGCATCGCGTCCTCCTTGTGTCCCATCCTGTGGGTGCCAACCAGCGGGGGCTCAGTGTCATTATGCTCTCATTATACGTAATTTGATTTGAAGTGGCGGCCCGCTCCCTCTCCCTCTCCCTCTCCTCCTGCCATAAGTTCCCCCATTTCATTCATTGTCACTAAT
The DNA here is from genome assembly GCA_029783475.1 of Metacarcinus magister. NCBI lineage: Eukaryota > Metazoa > Arthropoda > Malacostraca > Decapoda > Cancridae > Metacarcinus > Metacarcinus magister. Next base: position 21,863,925 of record JAPQNM010000002.1, on the reverse strand, counting down.
GGTACTACCCTCCTTCTAGTTCGCTCCCTCTGGTTTTCCATATGGGTACTTTTTCTTTCCATATTTTCCTAATTGTGTTCGTACGTTTATGTTGGTGCCATATTGTGCAGACCGCGCACTGCCGGCGTCTCCCTGCACTGCTTTTAACATGTTGTCTTTATTCATTGTGTTCTTAGTTTGCATACAACGTACAGTACTTTATTCCCAATTAAATTTTTCTAGTATGGCTTGAGGATTAAATGACTATATGATCTCAATTAATTATAGGAACTAAGCGTATGAGAAAAGAAAGATATTTTGTAAGGAACGTGAAAGCAAAAATAAACGTTCGCGTAGCACTCTTACACACACACACACACACACACACACACACACACACACACACACACACACACACACACACACACACACACACAGACACACACACACACACGCCATCTGTGCACGGAGAGGGACAAGTGTGCCTATTGTGTTGTAATAAGATCGGGCTCCGTGATCACATTACGCCCCCACCACCACCACCGCCACCGCCGCCACCACCTCCTCCTCTCTTCGTTTTTATTGGGTCCTTCGTCATCATTCTATCACGTTATTGCATCGTCGTCTCTTCATTAAGTCTTCCAGTAATTAGGTTAAGTGGAGGCTCCTCTCTCGTCTACACGTATCAGTTGACTCGCCGCCCCGCGTGTTACTTCTTTTTTGTGTGTGTAAATGAGATATATGATAAATAATCGATACTAACACCACTTTTTACATAATTACAACGCTGCTTCCTGATGAATGGAGATTAATGAAATACATGAAATTGCCACGGTTACGAGAATTACTGTATCTACATTCAGGTTATTATTATGTATCATGTTCTATATTATTTACAAAACTGATCACGCGTCCATTGAAGAGAAGCAAATACACTATCATCATCATTATTATTCTAACGTAAATATTTTGTTAGGATGTGAGGAAGTATAAAAAAAACATGATGAGGAAGGTGACGCAGTGAGAAAAAAAAACTGAAACGCGTAATGAGGTGAAGCAAGTTGATGATACAAGAGTGACTGACAGTGGACAAGGCGGGCGCTGAAGAGGGCAGGAACCTTGCGCCTTCAGCTACTAGTCTGTAACGGTAAACAAAGCGACGGGCGGCTGGCGGAGCGTGGTCAAGGCGACTCTACCAGATCGATAGAGAAGAGTGGGCGCAGGAGTGTGTGGTGGCGAGGGTCTGAGTGCCTGACCGCAGATGGCAGAGTGGCGGAGAGAGAAACACCCTCTTTTTTTCTTCCCTTATTCATTATTTGAGGTTAACGGAGGGTGTGTGTGTTGAGCTACTAACTGGGCTGGGCTAGAATGGGTTGGTAGGCTGTTCGTCATGTAGGAGAAGATACATATGATTATATCTATTGATACAGGAGGCTAAGAAACATACATACATACGTACGTACACTCATGCTATCAATGCCAATACCTTTTCTTGGACTTCATCTGTTTTTCTCTTTTTTTTTCACTTCCTGTAATCCTATTCCTTCTTCTCCTTTCCCCGTCCGGCCCCGGAGATGAGCGTCAGCAGATGTCAGCTCCTCTCCGTCAGCCGTCCTACCCCATCACAGTGATACGCTTTTGTTTCAACCAAGACTCTAACGTTTCCTTCATCTCGCCTTCATACTCATCATCCTCGTATTCTGCTCCGCTTATATTACTCTCTCTCTCTCTCTCTCTCTCTCTCTCTCTCTCTCTCTCTCTCTCTCTCTCTCTCTCTCTCTCTCTCTCTCTCTCTCTCTCTCTCTCTCTCTCTCTCTCTTTCCCCTAGTATGTACCTACATGATTTACTTTACATAACACGAAAACTTTCCCTTCACCCTAAACACTTCGATAGTATTTCACTCGTATCAGCATGAAGACACGACTCGGTACACTGCACACTTTTCTTATAAATGTCACGTAATTCCCGGTAACTCACTTCTTTATTTTCTTCCGACCTTTTGTCATCTTCTCACACCCTTTCCCTTTTTCTTACTTCCCTCTTCTCTTCTCACTTTTACCGTTCATCCTCCTCTCTCCCACACTCATCTCGTTCCCAACCTAACCCCCTTCCCTCCCTCCCTCTCCCTCTCCCTCTCTCTCTCTCTCTCTCTCGCGTCATCTGCGTGAATCACCAATAATTGTATCAGAGTAATGGCGCGTGCAGTATGACTTGATATCATTAGTGGGCCCAGTCATATGCGCCCGGTTATCGTGACTGATAGCATGGTTATCGGGGACCCCAGACTCAGAATTTTACTCAGTGTCGCAGTCCTTTCTGAGGCAGGCGGAGGGTAAAGGGAGGAGGCAGAGGGGGAGACAGTGAGAGAGATGATGAAGGGAAGGGGCTTGGAGGCGGTGAGGTGATACGATGAAAATTATAGAGAGATGGATGAGATAGATGAGGGAAGTGAGGGGCGGCGAGGGATTTAAGTAATAAGGGAAGATGGGTGGGGGAGGAGGCTATGGAAGGTTGAGGGCGGCTGTGCACGACGGTGAGCGGTGGTGGTCAGAAGATTAGAGGAAAGGAAGCTGGTGAGGAAAGATTAGGTGGGGTGTTGAGAGCAGGATGAAGTGGTTAATCAAGAGGCAAGGATGGTTGAGGTTGAAGACACGAGACTAAAGTTAATACACAAGAAAAAAAATGTAAGAAAAAGTATACATATCTCATTAAAACTCAACACAGAAAAATGAAGAAAGTATTTAGCTCTTTAAGGCTGTTCCTAGTTTCTCAATCATGACGCTGGTAAACCTACGGACCACAGAAACAACACTGCTGCTCGAAGCCTCGAACCTCACTTCAACCCAACAAACTTATATTATCTCAATCGCAAGTTCGAACATGATCAAAGCTTCCCTCGAGTCTTGTAAAGCTTAACTACGCTACCGACCGCTGCGTGGCGCTGTGTTCAGGCGGCAACGATGAATATACACACAGAAACCCTGATACTGCATGATTCCTTTCCAAATATGTGAAATTACTTGAATAACATCTCTGCTGTATATTTGGCATGTGACAGTCGACTGGAAAACATCGGTTGGCCTTCAATTTGCTTCGGTGCAGGAAATACAAAGAGAAAACCATGAAAGGTCAACAAAACAATCATCATGTCAGTAAACACATCCTGAGGCTCGGTGCAGAGACTCAAGTTGCCTGTAAAGTCCCGGTGTCGAACATTACAATTTTCGTGTGTGTGTGTGTGTGTGTGTGTGTGTGTGTGTGTGTGTGTGTGTGTGTGTGTGTGTGTGTGCGTGTATATTTACGATTATACTTAAAGAAGAAAAAATTTACTCCCAGATACTAGAATCGACAATGAATTTCTGTTAAATCAAACAACACCCACACCACACTCGTCTATACTTGTCCCTCACCAACGAGTAGCGAAGAACACACAAAACGCACCACCGAGACCAAACCTGACAATCCCCACCATCTCATAAGGGTCACATAACAACATAGAAAGGCGTCAAAATTTGCTCTTGCTATCAACTTGAACACCCTTTAACACAACCAGTCAAAAAAACAATCATAAGTCTTGGAGAGTTAAGGGATCCAGTAAAAGTCGTGTGGAGTGCTTAAGACAGAAGCAGCAGCGTCGCAGGAGTTGTGGAGGGGCGTGGTTCAGCATCTGGAGAAGGTGAGGACAGGAGGCACTCGGCTCAGTTGCCCAGTTACCGGCCTGGCACCCAACTCACGCCTCGCTTGATACTCTACACGACAAACTGGATTACCCTCGGCCCCACCAGCTTACCTACCACCGTCCGCCTTCTCTTCCTTTTCTTCTTTCTTCTATTTCTTTCTCTTACGTTTTCCGATGCCCCTCCCCACCCTAGTCTGGCCTCCCTCCACACCCCTCCAATGACTCACTCTCCAAGACGCTTTTCTCCTGCAAAACGTGGAGGGATGACATTCTTTTTTTTATTTTCCACATGTGCGCGGCTCTACGGTTTCGTGTCATGGCGCAGTCTGTGTTGGAGAGGCATGTGAAGGTGTGTCTAGATCTTGCGTCCCACCTTTAAGAGACAAGTGCTGTCCTTCATATTCCTTTTCATTATATATTCAGACCGCGACAATGATGAATACGATGTGTGTTAGCGTCTTTATCGTTGTTATGTCATGCTCTTCTTATTTATTTTGTTACATGTTACCTGTTCTGGTCTGCTTCAATCTGTCCTTGCCTTTATTGATTCAAAGTACATAGCATCCATTTCTTATTAACCATTTCTTAAATATTAATCGTAGGAGTTTATTTATATTTACCACTCAACTATCCCCCAAAACACACACACACACACACACACACACACACACACACACACACACAAGTACTACCTACATACACCAACCATCGGTATCCATAGAATTTAACCAACACCAACACCACCAACACCACCACTAACACCACCATTCTCACCACCACCACAAGTCCATCTATATTTCATCATTTCCATTTGCCTCAAAAGTGAGTTCTGTTACTATGCAAATCGCAAGCAATCACGCCACTCCGACACGCGTTCCAAGCCGCTCCTGCTCTCTGCAATCTGTGGACAACGGCCGCCGCTGACCTTCCTTTGTCCTGCTTCTACTCACTGAATGCCATTAAGCCTCTTCCGCCACTCAAGACTTTTAAGGTGGCCATATTTAGGCACACACATACACACACACACACACACACACATACACACATACACACACAAACACACACACACACACATACACACACACACACACAGGCTCTCTGCTGTATGCTTTTAGTTTCATCCACACCACACACTTGCCACTGTCTATCATCCTTGTAAATAAATCCTTTCTATTTTTACTTTCGTACTTTTTTCATCATCGTGTTAGGGGAAAAAAAAGTGAGCGTGCTATGTTGTGGCTGCAAACTGCCTGAAGTCTATTAGAATTCTTCAAAGTCCTGAGTTTTCCTTCCACCGAGAACATTCCGAGCGGGAGAAGAATGTGAGTCTTGCTGGGGCTTGGAGGGGAGAGGAGGGGGAGGGCAGGGTTGTTGGGGGAGTAGACGCACCGCTCACTTCGCAATGTTTATTGTTGCGCAAGAATTTGTGGCTTGTGTTTATGCAGCTGCCTAAAATGTGGCCACTCATGAACGTGACACTTGTAATGCAGAAACAGTGAATTATAAAAAGTGAGTTTCCTTTATTTTTCTTTAATTAATTTATTTATCTTATTCATTACCATCATTGATATTATCATTTCTAACATCTGAGAAATCGAACTCTGACTTCACTGATTTGAAAGCGTTAATGTAACCGCTATCTGGGTTTACTGAATCAATTTCATTGATCTACAGCTTTACCCTTTTGTGAGGTTAATCAATGGAGTTCCTGCCACACACATGCATCAACTCGGCAGTGAATCGAGCACCAAGACGCTTTTTTCCCCGCAAGCCGTGGGTGACGAACTAATTTTTTTTTTTTTTAATTGCAAGCGATCCTTTTATGAATCTCAATTTCTTTCTGATCACTGGCGGATATCAAACCGTTTTACTTCTAACCTTTATTTGAGATACAGGAAGACCAGCCACATGCTACATTTCTTTGCTTGCTGTAAATTACAAGTTCATTTTGAGAATACTTTAAGTGAATATGGTATACCTTTTCCTCTTCAAAAATTCATCTACAAAGCTACACAAGGGATGGAAAGTTAACTGAATATGTTTACTAATTCCTGTTTTCCACCTGTTTTCCACTTTACGGTTGTTGGCACCTCTCATACAACACAGCAAGAGCCACGGCTTTGATCAGAACCACTCAAAGGTGTCAGCATTATTTTCTACACATATTTTTGTATAGTTTCTAAGAAATCTTATTCGGAAATGCTTAAAACAAAAACTCTTTTACACTAAAAGTTTCAAACTTTTGGTTGTAAAAACATCAAAGCGATGCACTTGACAGTAATTACTAAGCTCTTTCGAACATTAGTAAAGGACAGAAAATATTTTGGAAAATAAAGTAATGAAAAAATAATGCCAGTGAAAATCTGCTGCACTTGACAGCAACACAAACGCTGCCTTGCAGACTGGCACTGAACCTCACGTATCCCCCTCACTGACCTTATGCCCTCCTGCCTCGTGCGGTGACTGAAAACACAAACCAATGTTCATGGTTTCCATTACTTCAACGCCCTGAATGCTGTAAGGCTTATAAAGGACGTACTTAATCTTGACAAATGTGATCAAATAACTACGTAAACAAGAATCTTCGAGGACAAGACAAAATACCTGAGGCTGCATCGGGTTTCTTACAACACAAGTTCATGATGATGATGATGATGATGATGATGATGATGATGATGATGACGACGACGATAAGAGTGGTGGTGATAATGATGATGATAGTGTGTGTGTGTGTGTGTGTGTGTGTGTGTGTGTGTGTGTGTGTGTGTGTGTGTGCGCGTGTGCGTGTGCATGTGTGTGTATGTGTGTGTGTCTGCGCTATATATTGACCTTAGCTCAGCGTGAGTGAAGCGATCCTCGACCCCAAAAAGTGTTCGCGTTTGTGTTTGTATGTTCGCATATGTAACCAGTTGTGTCCCGCGAAGGTGTACTGTATTGATAACTCTCCCACACGCCGGAAACTCAATCCATTTTCCATTTGCACCTCCTAAATGTCAACTCTATTTTTGAAGGATGTTAATCTGAGCGCTTTCCTCAATTTTACCTGGTGTTTTCAAACTCTAAATATTTTTCAGCGTTGATAAAGTTAATGATCACTCATATTAGGTTCCTCATCAGGTATGCAAATTGTTCAAAGTGATTTTAAAAAATATCCTACAACGACCGCCCTTCGTAATAGAGACGGGTGCTGGCATTGTTGTGGCTCCACGGCCGCAACCTGACACGTTCTCACCTTCAAGTTCGGCTTTGTGCCTCATAGTCTTAAAGGTGCTTCTTGCTCGCTGCGTGGGGTGGATTGTGTCCTCTGTGGCTCCAGGCGCGGCTGATTGCGGTCGGTAGCTCTATTCGGAGCTCATCTTTCCGTCACAGCTTCAGGGCAGAGATTAATCAGGGGGGCATATTGGTAACTGTGAAACAAACCCTCTTTTGGCGCCGACTCAGCCAAAAAGAGAGACAGAAGCAACATCAAGTATCAAACACAAAGGATAAAGTTTCACTCTGGAAAAGAACCTGGAGTTGCCAAGTGCTTCGTTGGTAGGGACACAAATGAACAATTTGGTGCAGGCGTGAGCGGCTCTCCCCAGTATTACTCCACTCAGCACACATACGATGCAGCCCGACACACAGCCAGACGCCACTTTGATCCGAGGAAACAGTGGCACGCTGGTGCCAGAAGTGAAGTCCCTGTGATATGCATTGGTGTCATTAGCCTTCACTTTTTTTCTCTCTCGCTAGAACCCTTGCCCTCACTCCTCTATTTCTCCCTCTTGACAACACCATTCCGCCGGGTGCCACAAGAAAGAGATTTTAGCCGTTAAAGTGAAATTCTGAGTGTCGGATAACTTTGACGAAGAAGCCGAGGCTCACAAACACTGTGGATGGTTCCTTCCTGGCATCCTCACACTCCTCACAACTTCGCTCGCTGTGGACGCGCCCTTCTGAACATACTTTTAGTTTCCAGATTCTACTTTTTGTCGAAGCATTTCTGCCTTTGCATGTACGTAGATACCTCCTTTATCTTAAAATTCAGCTTTAGGTGGTGATGTGAGGACGCCAGCAAGGTTGTGGGAGCGTTTATGAAGGTGGCGAAGCGTAAGGGAACCTGACCGATCCACGCGGGAAAGGCAACAAGCCCCGGAGCAAAATATTAGCACATGTTGTTCTAGTGGCTGCAAGACTGATTTGTGGAGAATTTGGGAGAAAATTAGGTTTGCAACTGGTGATGGGAGAGGGAAGAAGACGAGACAGGGAGAAGGAATGGACGGTCTCTCTGTCTCAACTGCACAAGAACTTTGGGAGTGAGTCAGTAGTTTTACGGGAGTTGTTGAAAAATGAGCCATCCAACGATTCTCCTTTTTTCCTCTTCATTCTCTCTGTTCTCTCAAATCTTTTTCAGCTTCTTTATGAGAGCTGTGTTATATATATTTTTGTTCCCCTCCCCCCTGACGTATGTGAACCTCATGTATCCCCAGTTTCTCACACACTTCACCATCTTTAAAGGGGATCCGCGACCCCACACGCCGGGGAGCTCTTTCCGTTTTTGAGGTTCCTGGAATGTTTGAGTCATTGCTGGAGTGTTCCGAAGCCAACACAACACTGTCTCACTTACGTTTCCAGCCCATAGGAATGCTATCCAAAACATAAAATTAATGCGGACTTAAGTTTACGTTTATGTATGTATATATATATATATATATATATATATATATATATATATAAATATATATATATATATATATATATATATATATATATATATATATATATATATATATATATATATATAGAGAGAGAGAGAGAGAGAGAGAGAGAGAGAGAGAGTATATTTATATATATATATATATATATATATATATATATATAAATATATAAATATATATATAGTATATTTATATATATATATATATATATATATAGAGTATATTTATATATATATATATATATATATATATATATATA
>JAPQNM010000002.1:21835307-21852807 GCA_029783475.1 Metacarcinus magister | reverse complement strand
AGAAGAAGAAGAAGAAAAATCCTATTGCTATCTCCTCACTCTCTCAGCCCCTCAATAAGATCCTCAAAAAGGCAATTCTATTTTCCCAGTGAGCAATCAAGCTGTTGGAGAGGTGTGGCCGGGCGTCTCTTGGGGGTCGTTGAAGCGTCAGCTCTTAACTACCAATTAGCGGAAGGGGCGGCGGCGGTGGTTGTGGCGGGGGAGAAATGGGGTCCAAGTGAGCTCGTTATTCACTTGTCATCCGGGAAGTGGAGGAAGAGGAAGTGAAGGAGGACGAGGGAAAGGAAAGAGGAAGACGAGGACAGGAAAGATGAGGTGGTGTAGGAGGAGGAGAAGGAGGAGGACGAGGAGGGAAAGGAAAGAGGAAGATGAGGAGAGGAAAGATGAGGAATAGGAAGAGGAAGAGGAGGACGAGGACGAGGAGAAAAGGGATGAGAATAAATCGGATAAAGATAATGGAAGTAAAAGAAGATTGATGAAGAGGAAGAGAAAGATGGAAAAATAATATGGAGAGGAAGAATTAAGACATAAAATAAGGAAAGAGGAAACATTGTATATAAAAAAAAAAATAATAATAATAATAAATAAAGACATTGAGGAGGACCATGATAAAGGAAAATAAAGTAAAATAATGTATAATGAGAAAGGAGTGAAGGGACAAAAAGGGTTAAGGAATGTGAAAGAGCAAACGAGAAAACTCTTGGACAGCAACAACAAAAAAGTCTCGTCCGTGTGTGTGTGTGTGTGTGTGTGTGTGTGTGTGTGTGTGTGTGTGAGGGTCGAAAACGTATGGAGCAAGAACAGCTTACTTTCGCAGTCTTGGCAGTTGTTCCCCCCTCCCCCCCCTTCCCCCCCCTCCCTCCCCCCCCTCCCATGATCTCCTGTCTGCAGTGGTTCCGGACTCAGTGCGTTCACCGGCCGGAGGGAACAGTGCCAACGGGTGGGGCGAAGCGGTCCACTGAGCCTTGTCTTCAGTAGAGCAAAAAGACAACGAAGTACAGTCATAAAAGTGAAAAATGTATGATAGTTCCGTTAAGTGATAGTGAACGAGTGCCATCAAGACGTTGTTTCAGATAATATAAATAAACTCTGTTCGTCTCATTGATGACCTTTACTTTCTTAATTACTTATAGACACTTAAATTACTCATTACCTTTCCACAGTGATGGTCATTCTGCCCCACCAACTGTCAAGACTCACAAAAATATACAAACAATGCCTTCACCTTATTTTCCTCTCCTTGTATACTCATCTCCTTACCTATACCAACCCTCTGCCTCTTCTGCCTCCCTCCCACGTTCAACCCAGCTTTCCTCTGAGTGACAGTCGTGGTCCTCCCTCGCTCCTCCTGTCAGCCCTTTACTCTCTCCTCTCCCCTCCCCTACCTCGTTCCTCCCCATCGTCACAAGCAGCTGACGCGTACATGCATCTCATATTAAAAGTCCGTAGCTCGTGGTAACCTTTGTCAGGATTTAATAACAATCATGTCACTGTGTTTTTTATCATGTAGCAATGCACAATGTGTTCGTGGGATTAGTGTTTTGGCTGGAATATAATTGGCTGATTAGAGTCTTTTGTTTTAATACATAGAGTTAACGTATGTTTCTATTATCTTGGTGTTTAGTTTTTTCTCTATAATTTTAAAGTCGAACTCTGCATCACGAAGTATTTTAGTATTTATTTATTTTCCTGTATCTTTTTTCCAATTATTTGATATGCTTCTTACATACATTTATTTTTTTTCCTGTGCCAGCATTTTTATATTCCACTTCTTTCCTCTCCCTTCCCTTTCCTTGATCGCGCCAGCCCTCCTAACTTTAATATCTTCCTCCCTCTTCTTCCTTTAGCCTCGGCATAGCCCTTCTTCGCCTCCCTGGCTCGACCCTCCTGTTACTATCTGCGGGATCCCTTTCCTGCAGACGACACTGGACACTCGTTCTTTTAGCAAGTCTTCCGGTTGAGGACCCTCCGGCCATCTTCCCTCCCTTACTATTACTGCCTTCTTTCCTAAGAGATTCACCCTCCTTTAAACTCCTTTGCTCCTTCCTTCGCTTCGAGCCTTCCTTTCTTCTCCTTTCCTCATATTCAACCCGGTAATCGCCCTTCCACTCTCTCTCACTATTTTTTTTTACTCTCTCTCTTTCTCTTTCTCTTACTCTCTCTCACTCTCTATTAACCATGAAGAGTCTGATGGCACCGTTTTGCTGCCTTGGCACTGAGAAGAACCCGACGCCGTGACATCTGCATATTCGCCTCGCTTGGTGCCACTGTAGAGAGGATGCAACTCTCGTCAACAGATTGCAGCTTTGAGACCCGGAGAGGTAACAAAGAGCCAAGACATCGTGGTGGGGCTCGATACTTGACGTCGCATGAAGAGCCTCCCCATGTTACAGCAGGGAGAGGAGGCAGAGGAGACGGGAAAGGGAGCGAGTTTGGAGTCGATAATTTGTTGGGTAAGACAGGATGTATGCTGGCGACGCGATTTGCATATTAAGAGAATTATGATTAGCATTTTTAGGCGAGCATGTCTATTACTCGGAATTTGTGGGCATTTACGGATCGTTAAGGACAAAGGCGGAGTTCAAGGTGCTTTATTCTGTGTTTGTGTCAGCGGCGGGAGTGAGGGAGAAAGAGAGAGGAAGAGGGTGGAAGGAGAAGGAGGTTTTAAAGTGCCATAACTTGTTTTCCGAATGTGGTTAAGCGCCGGAACATATGAATCTGGCCGAATGTTCCTCACAACCGACTGACTCTGCCTTTGGTCGCTATTTAGAGTGTCCCGTTTTGCATATTCTGTCACGGTGTGTGTGTGTGTGTGTGTGTGTGTGTGTGTGTGTGTGTGTGTGTGTGTGTGTGTGTGGGAAGTGTGCCTGTCCAAGCCCCACGATGTTGTTGTTGTTGTTGTTGTTGTTTGGTTCACTTTCATATAACACTTTTTTTTACCAAATTAACCTAACTAAACCTACCCTAACATAACATAATGTACCTGGAATTAGATCGTCCTCGTCGGAAGAATAGGTAAACATATTTTTTTCATATACACACAAAAAATATACAGGCATACAAACACTATATGGTGGGACAAATCCACTTGGTATGGTAAGATTGCCCGCTAAGGATACGGCAATAAAGTAAATAAATACCTGTATCTTAATCTGTTGACAAATGATCATAATAACACTCACCCATTTCCTTGATGTTCAACAGCTTGTTTTTCTTCTTCCTCTCGTCACACCTTCCCTTGCCACGTGCAGCCTCCACACACCTCCACCTGCACCACCCGAGGCGTGAGGTCCTGCAGTGTCAACCATCACACACTGCGAGTTCACCGAGAAATCAGAGAAGCACAAGGTAACCCGCGTTCACTCTACGTGACTCCAGTAAACACAAACATGGCTGCTCAACAACAAATGAGCATTACCCGGTTTATCTGGATCTTGGTCGGTCCTATGAGTGTGCCAGCACGCACCACTCAAACACTGATCAAATTAAACTAACTCCACCTGTCCTACATGTGCACTTCACACACAAAAAATGAAAAAATAATGCCACAATTCGCAACACAAAAAGGTGACTCGCACTGCCCTTCACATTCCCTGCGCGGCCTCTGATGTAGTGACGGAAAACACACTGTATGTTTTCTATTAGCTTGGCGCCCTCAATGCTGTGACTATAAAAAAAATTAATAGACACTAAAGAGAGATTGATGACCTACCAGAACAACCGGAATACCTAAACGAGGGAACGGTAGTGAAGCATCGGCAGAGTGGTACGAACCAGAGTGGTCGCGAGCCACCCACCACTACGTGTTGGGAAGCCAGTCTAACCTTGGTCGCCATCCTGGTTACATTACTTCCTGTACTCTGTAACTTGCACCTGTAATAAGTAAAATGCACGAAGCCATCTCTGGTGATTCTCTAGACATAAGAGATAAAAGAAATAGAGCGAGAGAGAAACTATTAAGGGTAATGCTGCGTATTGTGTAGTTCATTTGTTGTTGAGCAGCCATGTTTGTGACGCCACGGCAGTGTTTAATGGAGACACGTAGAGTGGACGCGGGTTACCTTGTGCTTCTCTCATTTCTCGGTGAACTCGCAGTGTGTGATGGTTAACACTGCAGGACCTCACGCCTCGGGTGGTGCAGGTGGAGGTGTGTGGAGGCTGCACGTGGCAAGGGAAGGTGTGACGAGAGGAAGAAGAAAAACAAGCTGTTGAACATCAAGGAAATGGGTGAGTGTTATCATAATCATTTTTCAGCTGGCTAAGATACAAACAGAGTGTATAGGTAGACGTATATACTGCATAAAAAGTTAGAAACACACACACACACACACACACACACACACACACACACACACACACACACACACTCGGCCTCTGACCTTGCTAGGGTCAGGTCGTGTCGTCTTGGCGCTCCTCGGGGCCGCCTGGGGTCTATGTGTTGACCCTCTCCCCACCCCTACCTAATCCTCCTCCTCCCCCACCCCCTCAGTGAGAAGTGGAAGTTCTACACAATTAAGAACAGTGAACTTGTAATGAACACACAACACAGTGAAGTTACTTAAAGCAAAAGGAAGAAAATTTAAGAACTATAACAATGAAAACCGAGTGTGCGGACGAGTCTTGACCTCACTGGCTGGGACAGCGAGGAGGGCTATCGGTGCTAATCCAGGCCTGTTAATCTCTTCCGAACCATCACCTTCCCGCCAACAGCTGCACCACCTCCAGTCACCACCCACGGCTATAGTACTACCTCTACCCACCACCTACACCTGCACTTCCAGCCATCACCCTGTGTCAGCTGCCTCGTAGACGTCGGCCTCCTACCGGCGGCACCTTCTCCAACACCTGAAGGCGATGCCATTAACCCTGGCTCGAGGCCATCCCCGGCCTCCAAGGTGCTACACCACCGTCACCTCACGGCACCGGGTGGATAGGGTCGCGAAGCGGACCTGACCTGACCCACCTCGACCCACCTATCACTATGCTAACAATTTGTCTGAATACTCTCATGTAAAGAAGAATCAATGTCTTCCACTCCTCACATTTAGAATTTGGCAATTTTAAAATGTATATTTTCAGCTTATGGCTGCATTTCCTAATAAACCGTCTATTATTATTATTATTATTATTATTATCATTACACACACACACACACACACACAAACACACATGAATACATAAACATAGCCAGAGAGTTGTAGGAGCGGTACAGAAGCCTCCATCCAGTGTTGGCCCAAAAGGTTTCATCTTGTCAGCACAACCTGGTCGCCCAACAGTCAATAATCTATAACATTTCCAAAAATATACACACAAGACATTCAACGTAGCGTCATGTTAGTGATAGACGATGCACGAGCCGTCCTGGGAATATCCAAAGACGGAGGAAGAGTTGGTAATGAATGTAGGACGTTGAGGAATGAAAAGAGAGGATGACGTAGACGGAAGGCAGCGGTGATGCAGATTACAATAGTCAAGTCATAGCCAGTGACGATGTAAAATGTTCCAGAAATGTAGCTAAGTAAGCAATCCAAGGCAAACGAGTGTGTGTGTCGTGCACTGTGTCAACGTGGATTATTTATATGATGATATTTGTCTCATTTATTTATTTATGTGTATTTCTTATTACTTCTTTGCATTGTGATATGATTACAGATTGATAATTGATCTTGTTTTATGCAGTTACAGTTACACAAAACCAAGAGGAAAAATAATTTATGAGAGCCACTCAAACGCTCTTCCCATTCAATGTCCAATAAGCTAGGATATTACAAAACTCACTTAGGGTTCAGGTACAGGCTGCAGTTGAACAGACTAGTGTAAGTTGTGTATAGTTTAGCAGCGTGTACATAATTCTATAGTTGTTATTATTTCTACAAAACCAGCTTGTCAATAAACTTTTACCCGCTCCTGACCTAAGCGTTACTCATCAGTGTATAACAAATTGAATGCATTAAAATGAAGACAATAATTCAATTTGTTATTGAGGCTTTTAGTGCGTGTACACTCCAGTAAAAAGTGCATCACACCCCTCACGTTCCCCGTCATCAACCATTAAGGGTCACAAGGCAACACAAGCTTATCCCACACCCATCACTTCAAACCTTTCTCTTAACCATATTCTTTCCCTGTCATTAAATGCTAGTCACCACCACCACCACCACCCACCACCACCACCACCACCACCACCACCACCTTCCCTCAACACCCTCTCACCTTGACGACTTCCTCTTCTCCGTCCAAAATTTCATCTTAAAACACTTCCCTCACTTATGTACTCCTCTCTTCTTCCCCCAATGTTCCCCTTTTTTTATTATTTTTTACTTCCTTAACCGTATCACCATCCTTCCTCTCACCAATTTATAGAAGACCACTTAATCATCATTTCTCTTTCAGTTTTTTTTTCCCCTCATCTTGGTATCTCCCTCCTCCTCATGCCCTTCTTCCATCTTTTCTCTCCATTAACATGTTCCTCTCCTTACTTCATCCTAGCGCCCTTCCTCCCTTTTCCTTGGCACTCGCTCTTCTTCCTCTTCTCCGTCCCTTCCCCTCAGCAAATTTTCCCTTCCTTCACCTTGCCCCGTCCCCTCCTGGTCCCTCGTCGCGGTCTTCTTCTCGCGGCTCCACAAAGCTCCCGCGCCACACACCGGAAGCTGTTAGCGGTCCTTTTCTAAATCAGTGGGTATTTTATGAGGCGTATCATCCCAGCCCAGCTCGTCCTAAGTGCTCCGGGTTAATATATTAAAATGCAAGGCTTTCGTGTCGCCAGAGATATGCACAGTTGAACACGACGGGAAGCTGCCTCAAAGACGTATCTGGAGTCTTCATACCACCGTCTTCTCCACCCTTATCGCCGTGGCATTAAGGGTGAGTGTTAATGGATGCTCCTATCAGGGTGTTGCACCTTTACTGGCGATATTCATGAAATTTTTCAAAAGTATTTTATGATCCCTTAGATGATGGTTGTCGCAATATGATAAAAACAGAACTGCTCCTTGGCGAGGCTTGAGGTGGAAGCTTGAGCCACTTCGTCAGAGGAGTTTCTCAATGGGAACGCCGCCCCGCTTTGCCTCCCCTGACAGACGTATTCCACGGAGTTCTTTACGAAGGGACGGCTGCCGGGGCGCTCTCACTACACCACTTCCTCCCGTGTATTTCCCGTCTTAGCTTCTTCCTTTACACGGCAACTTCATGCAAGGATGCACCTCCCTCCCTCCCTCCCTCCCTCTCTCCCTCTCTCTCTTCCTACATGCCCTCCGCCCGTCATGTACAGATGTGTGTGTGTGTGTGTGTGTGTGTGTGTGTGTGTGTGTGTGTGTCTGTGTCTGTGTCTGTGTCTGTGTCTCTGCGTGTCTGTGCGTGTCTGTGCGTTCATAGTCCACAATCACAACACTCAACATTTCAGAAAAAAAACAATAATAGTGTTATCTGTTCTTACCTTGACAGACAGACAGACAGATGCATAGGTGAAGACATTAAGGCGAGATAATACACGTAGCATATATAACTCTGGTGCTGTATGACTCTTAAAGGTATTCATTTAGATATCAGGATTGTTTTTCTTCTGATTTTATTAACTGAATTCTCCTAAAGTTTGGACACGTAAGCAAAGAGTTCAGTTACCTTACCTGACCATGGCACGCAAATTGTTACTGAAAAGATGGATAATTACCTGACTGTCTTTTCACTTACCTGTTTTTTTTATTTATTTTAGTTTTTTTCGTTCCCTTAACATTTCATCCACACACACACACACACACACACACACACACACACACACACACACACACACACACACACATACATACACACGACAGCTACACTATACCACTTTGCGAGAGAGAGAGAGAGAGAGAGAGAGAGAGAGAGAGAGAGAGAGAGAGAGAGAGAGAGAGAGAGAGAGAGAGAGAGAGAGAGAATGATAGGTGTGAGTGAAATTCTTGTCTCATGCAATATTTAGGTTACTTCTGTCCCTCACCCCCCTATCTTTCTCTCTCTCTCTCTCCCTTTCTCTCTCTTTCTTTCGTCCCCTCCACTTTCATAGCATCTTTTTTACCTCTCTCCCCTCCATCAATTCCCTCCGTCCTCCCGCCTCAGCTGCACCTCACTTCCCTCCCCTCCAGCAGTTCCTCCACCTCCCCTCACATACTCCCCCTCCCCCCCCCTCCCCTCGTAACTCTCACCATCAATTCCTCTCAGACTTTTCACCTCACGCATCAACCTTCTCTCTCTCTCTCTCTCTCTCTCTCTCTCTCTCTCTCTCTCTCTCTCTCTCTCTCTCTCTCTCTCTCTGTTATCTATTTATCTATTCTCAGTTCATGGCGTCGTCTTTTCTACCTAAATTCCTGCCTTTGTCAATTAGATATTTTATTTTGTATTTTTTTTAGTATATTCGTGATGTTAATTTTTTTTCTTTCCTCTAAACGTCTTTCATATCGCTAAGCCTTTTACAATACTCTGGCGATTTTTTGTTTTATTTATTGATCTATTTTTATCTCTTCTAAGTCATTCATTATCTTTTTTTTCTCTTTCATGAATTACATTTGTTAGTTAATTCAAAAAAAATATATATACGAGTTACTATTATCTATATTCTTTTTCCAATCATTGTTTTAAGGCTCCCAATATTATTTCCTCCTCCTCTTACTCCTCCTCCTCCCTCCCTCCCTCCCTCCTCCTCCTCCTATCACATGGCGCTGCTCTCAAAGGAGTAGTACATTTATATCTTCACAATTCATATTAACTTGCTTTTGGGTTTCTCTTTTAGTACTGCCTTTGTGGCGTGGCGTTAACGGGTGTCTTTTTTATTTGCATATATTCAGCTCGTGGTGGCTTGCCTCCGTTTGCATATAAAAAAATGTTCATTCGCACCGCATCTCCCAGCGTCGTGCTTCGTTGCCATTCACTTCTATCCTTCTCCCTCCACACACACACACACACACGCACACGCACACACACTCACACAGCCACTCTTGCTCTTGTAGTCTCAGAGGAGCACCCATCTAGCCCTCCCTTGCCTCCTCCTCTTCCTCCTCCTCCTCCTCCACGCCACTCCGTCCATGACTCAGCTGATAATTAAATGAACATAATGGTGTGTGTAGTGCTTGGTTGGTTGACTGAGTAATGGACTGTCTTTATGTTTGATTTTTTCCCCTCTCTCTCTCTCTCTCTCTCTCTCTCTCTCTCTCTCTCTCTCTCTCTCTCTCTCTCTCTCTCTCTCTCTCTCTCTCATTGTACTCAGGTTACACTGTAGATATTATCGTTCTGACACATGTTTGTCCTCCCTCTGACACATTACACAGCACATGGTGACACCCTTTTATCTTATTGCATCATAACACACCCCATTCCTCCCTCCCTCCCTCCCTCCCTCCCTCCATCCTTCCTTCCTATCACAGTGTACTAGTCCTACACCATCACCATCACCACATGACACTCCCTCACCACCACAAACCACTCTCTCATCACCACAAAACATTCCCTCACCACCCCCCAGTCACCTCCCTCACCACCCCAGTCACCTCCCTCACCACTCATTCCTTGCTCACCACAACACACTGCAAAGCGAAACAAAATACCCAAAACCCTTCAGGGAAATGGAGTCTTTGTTTACCTTTATAGCGCCATTCGTAGGGAAATTGCCCGCTGAAAATAGCATGAAAAAAATGCCTCACAAGAATAAGATACAACGAAGTGGGAATGAGAAAGGAAAGAGAGATAGAGAGTGTGAGAGAGAAGGAAAAAAAAAATAAATGATTGCAGAGTTTACCATTTTGACCTTTGCCGCCTGCCTAGGTAGTGCCTGTGGTGGCTGGCTGCGTCTGCTAAAAGTCTTCCTTAAGCTGTTAACAAAGTAGTAATTGGATTCCACGCGGACATTAATTAAAGCGGTGCAGCGTCACCTTCAGATCACAGGTGCTTGGCTTGGTGGTGGTGGTGTGGTGTGGTAGTGTGGTAGTGTGGTGGTGGTGGTGGTGATGGTGGTGGGCTTCGCTGCTATATCGAACCCCCGCCTCTGAAACGGTCTCGCAAGCCTTTGTCTGTTTTAGGCTTCGGTGTGATATGACTGTTTGCATTTACTGTGGATTATTTCAGCAAGTCAACAGCTTCCCTTGATAAAAGCGATGCGAGGATAAAAGCTTCGATTACGTTTAAATTTACATACATAGGTCAAGTGAATGTTGTTGAGCTGAACAAACCCAGTGTCATGAAGGTTTCGATATTGAAATATGAAATATATATCAGCAAACAGCTCACTCCTGGACGCAAACCACGCACCAAAGGACGTTTAAACCTTTTAAACGTGATTTGTAATGTATGTTGTATGTTATCGAGTCCCTTTCCTGTTTATGAGTATTGTGTTGTGTATTTTTTTTTATATAACAACCGCGATATAGACAGTTTTGCAAAATTACTGACTGTAGTGAATCGTTATTGAAATTATAACTGTATAAAAATCACTAAACTTCCTCAGGGTGTGCGATTATACTGTCTTTCTAGGAGGGAACAAGTACTACAGGAAGCACCAGTGTCGGGCTTTCCTGATGGGCGGCCAGCACTGGGGTCGCATTGTCACTACAACAAAAACACACAAAACGGTTCAGTTCTCCTCTGTAACTGGAGTTTAAAGAGATGACTATATTTACCTGAGCACTCTTCACACTCTTCATCCTGGGTGTAGCGTTAGTGTAAAGCGCAACTCACTGTGCCACACGCCTCCCATATCATGTTCACACACACACACACACACACACACACACACACACACACACACACACACACACACACACACACACACACACACACACACACACACACACACACACACACACTGTAACAAATAGATACCCCATTCCCCCGCACCGCAGCCGTAAACAAGACAACAACGCGACAGAAACACACATGGACGTGGACGCGCCGCACTGAGCCTGACGGATACGTTCCACCTGATCGATGTGAACTGTCGCGACCGATGAGAATAATCACCAAATTTTAGAGCCAAACACTTTCACTGGAAGTCGAAGTGAACTGGCTAAAAAAAGGGCCCGAATAAATATACGGCCGTTCATCACCCGTTTGTCAGAGTGTGATGAAAATTGCACGCCAGTTTTGCAATACCAATTAATCAATGTGACTCTGCAACGTGGAGGGCAGGGGTTTATGAGCAGGTGTGTCATGTGGGCAGCAGGTGTGGCTGAGACGAGGAGCACGACCCTGCTGCCCTACTTACGTTGATGAGGCTCTTGGTGACCTATTACTTCATGACAACCTCAAACCAGCGAGGCGAAGAAAAAATAAAACTCGTCCAGACTGTTTGTATATTTTATAGTAACTGTAAAACTAATGGGGTGACCTTGAAAGTTAACCTAGAGTGTCAATGCGAGTATTAACGACGTGGTGCTGACATGAAAGTAACTATGACACGTAACTCTAGTTATGGATTTCGAGGTTCATATTGAATTTCGTTATTTATCAGTTATTTTGGATTCAAATGCCAAGAGTTGGTGCAAATGATTTGTTTAGTATCCTTCAGCGTTCAAAGACTATTTACTTAACACTATTTGTTCATACCTTACCTTCCTTACCATGTGTCCTTCCCGTCAAATAAAACGGAAACAAATCATGTCCTGCCCAGCAAACACGAGGAACACTCTAACCTTCCCGCCTTGTGACACCAAACAACAATGACAACACCCGACCATAGTCATCTCCAACGACGAATATCAGTTAGTAATACACGGTGTTGGACACAGGTTTCATAGGGAAAAATTTGAAATAGATAAATAAATATATATATGTGTGTATGTATATATGTATGTATATATACACTCTGCATGGGTGTCGTGAGTAGATTGTCCCTATTTTACGGCCGCGTCGTCCGTCGGGCGTGAAGCAGCAGCGTCGGGAGTGCTGTGGTGGCACGTGGGAGCCTCACCATGCACGCCTGCCACGGCCACCGCCTCGCTTTATCTTCCCAGGATTGCTTTTATTGTTTTGGTCGACTGTTTGTTATTCAGTTGCCGGCGTACATTTAGGGAGCTGCGATGGGCTTCCTGATGAAATTGTGGCCGCCGTTTCCGGTGTGTTTTTTGGCTCAGAGAAATACTTTTTCTTCCATAGGCGAGAGAATTTGTGGAGGTGTGGGAGGGTTAGATTGTGTGTGTATTGTCGCAGTCACTACACAGGAGGCGTGGAAGGAGGGGAGAGACATGACAGTGACCTGAAGTGGAAAAGGATATTCTGCAAGATACTTCATCATGATTATCAAGCCTTACTTGGCTTGTATTTTTTCTTTAGTTTTTTATAGACAACATTTTGAGTATATTCAATCCTACGCCGTAAAAGTTCTGCAGCTTTTGAGAATACCACCACGGCAACACCTCACTCTTTGCTTCTGCCTTCGTTTTATCAATTTCCTTTCTGCCCCGGTCATTCCTTCCTGCCTCCCTCCCGGCATACCTCACATCACACCGACAAGAACCGCACGAGTCATCACCAGCAGTCTGCCCGAGAGACAGCCCCTCAAGATGATACAAAGGTTGATATAAAGCCATGCCTTGCCAACTCGCGAAAACATGGACGCGGATGGGGAACTCCTCGCTCACTCATAACAGCCCCTGTCCATTATCACTCATGAAAAACAGTCGCACATCGCTCGGTCCGACAGTGAATATGTTACCAAGGGTGGGACCGGAGGGGCCGCGCCGCCTCCCAGACCATTCTTGTCGAGTCCCCTTAACCGGACCATTGCTTCCTCCCTCACGCAGGCGACGCTGCTGGGCCCGGGCCAGAGAGAACCAGAAGGGAGTGACGGATTGGTGAAGGGAAGGAAATAAACGGAGACGAACACGGAAGAGACGAGAATGTTTGGAAAAGGAGTAGGAAGCGACAGGAGGCGCTTTTGTAAATGTAATAAAAACCTCTTGTTGTATACATACGTACACTGCAAAGAACCATTCCAATGAATCAACTTTAATACGTCATAAAGAAAGAAAAAAAAGAAGAATTGAGAGAATATTGTTTCGTTTTCAGTATTCATGCCTTGAGATCTCTTAAGTGTCTCAAGGTGCAGTTACCGTAAAGCTGATCATATCGGGAGCTAACCTTTCCATTGACTTTTGACACCACAGCACCACAGCATCGCAGAACGTGACGCAAAACTTAAGGAAAGAAGAATATAAGGAGAAACAAAACTGGAAGAAGCGGCGTCTTGCATCAACTGGTAAAGGAAGAAAGAAGGGAAGAGAAAATTTACGTTCATTTGATATTCACTTCGATTTCTTCCCTACATGTGATTATCTGCGCTCTATCCATCGGGAGGACGATCCTTCACGAGATACAACGGCATATTTTTACCCCCGAACGCCTCCAGAGAGTTGAGGGAGAAAATGTATGCCAAGTTACGCCGTCCATAAATGTCATCTGATGTGGGGCTTCGGTTATAACTTGACTCCACGCGCCAAAACATATAAATTCAAAGGGAGGGAAGGTTCTGCGGCGTGGCGGAGGCTCGTCTACTACCAACGAGGTGTGATGATGTAGGGTGTGTGGTGGTAGTTGGGGTTGAGGTGCAGCTGTGGTGATGGTGATGTGGTGGTGATGTTTCTGTGAGGATTATCATCTTAATAGCTGGACAATGGTGAAATTTATTAATTCTTCAGCATGAACACATTTTTTTTTCCTTTATCATCAAGTAATTTCAGTAGCCAGGCATGTATGGCAGCCGCACTTGGTTTAGCTCAGCGGTAACCTCGTCTGGAGAAGGAACAACGATAAAATACACATATAAACATCACTTTTGAGATAGATTCAAACTCAATACACACATTTCCATTTATATTATTTTTCTCAGGATTGCTATATAAAAGAAACAATACATGAGCTTGTGAACTATACGCTGGATTGATGTACTCTACCTTGTGTGTGAGAGTAGCAGAGGCGGAATCACATCAATAAGCAATGAATTTTAGATGTAATTCATATAGGATGAGGAAGATGATGATAACGCCTTCCCAAACAGTGAATTCTGCCACCGACAAGTGTTACCACCAACCTGCTACACCAACAAACAAGACAAAACAAAATGAAACTGTAATACATAAACTACAGGAGACGTGAAACAGAACACGCGACGAACATCCTGACTGGGAATTGTTTGACATTTTCTTCCTCACTCTCTCCAGCAACAGGTAAACACATACCTGTCTGCACTAGGCTGGGAGAGGGGCGGCGTGTCCTGAGGGGCTTGTTTCACTCTGTCTGCCTTGAACACCACACACGGAAGGCCGCAAGTCATTCCGTTTCACTGGTAATCTTCCTCACGGCTACCTGTGCGTGTGTACGTGTGCATAAACCATACACCACACACACACACACACACACACACACACACACACACACACACACACACCACACATAGGGATAGATGAATAAATATATACAAAAATAGAAAGGTAAATAAATAGATAGATAGATAGATAAAGACATAGGTGTTATATTGTAGGTATCTTACTAACAAGCATTATATATATTCTTTATATAGGCGGGTAGAGAATATTAGGTGAGCGTGCTTGCGTGCCTCTCCTTAACTTTCCTTTCCTAGATAAGAGCCTGAAGTATTGTATCGGTGCCTAGCCTGCCGTACACACAATATATTCTGCAGACTAGTAGTAAAGTTAGTATCCATGCCCCACGTGTGCTTATACATACATGCACAAGAGTCGCCGTGATAAGGGGATGCTGCAGGTGGACTGACTTGTAGCCACACACAGATCACCTTTGTATCTGTTACCATCGGACTATACATAAACACATAACTAACTAGAAAATAGTATACGTAGATATATCATTTTCCACTGTTATGCTAAGTTTTCAAATATTATGGACAGACAAAGTAAATAAATAGGTTTTACACACCACGTTGCTTACTGTAACGAATTATAAACCAAAATATTGACACACACACACACATACACACACACACACACACACACACACACACACACACACACACACACACACTTTAACCCTGCTCTACATAAATCTTATCCGCGCAAGGATGAAGATTGGTTTCGACATATATTTGCACCCTCGAAAACAAGTGTATTATGTTTGCTCACAATCAGAGCGAGGGAGCCAGGCGAAGGAGGACTAGAGTGGGCAGAGGGAGAGAGGGATGAGGAGAGGGAAGGGCTACTATAATTGGGGAATAAGAGGGACAAACCTGAAAGAGTGAGGGAACACGGGACGGAAGAGGGAGGAAAAGAGAACAGGTTAAATGGGAATAAAGGTGACGGAGGCAAGAGACGAAGGGTAATAGTAGCAATGAATCGGGGACGAGCAGCGAGGGTGGATGAAAATGAGGAACGGAGGGACGAAGGACGGACGCCGAAGGGGAAAATTTAGAGAGACTGGGTATTGAAGCAGGAGGAGGAGGAAGGAGGAGGGAGGGAGGGAAGTGAAGGGTTCGTGCAGGGTGGAGGCGTGAGGGAGTCTGAGTCTGCCTGATGACGTACTGGCCCCTCATATGTCCCCTCAGAGCTGTAAGGCAGAGTCTGAGCCGCCCCTTGAGGAAGCTGCGTTCACGGCTTTCCTCTTTACGGCTGCCAGACTCACAGACCAGACTCCCTTGCCTCACCCTGCCTGCTCGTAATTACTGACGCGGTTATTTTACCGTCCTGGGGATCACATTTTTTTGGCCCGGAAATTTATACTCACCGATTATCATATGCACCCACAGGCGATAGTCTACATAATCTTGATAATTCATGAGGATAAAACACAGGAGGGAAAGGAGGATGCAAGGGGAATCAGGGTCAGTGTTGTGTGTCTTGTTTAAGCCCTATGGTGGAAGTGCTGATGGGGTTATGGGGTTGGTGGGGTTGGTGGGGTTGGTGGGGGTGGGGGGACCGACTTGATCTCAGCTGAGGGGTGAAGGATTGTCTCCATTTTCAGAGATGGAGGGTCAGAGGAGGTCAGAATTCCAGGGCTTAAGGACTTTCTGGAAACGCGAACCTCAGGGAGCGACCGTGTTGAAGTGGAGATAGGAAGGTTAGGCAAGAAAAGGAAGAGTGTGTGAGCGAGTGAAGGATAACAGAAGGCAGACAAAAAAAGTAAGGATAGGTATTATAAAGATGAGGTGGATAGAAAAACACAGTGATGAAATTGAGGAAGAAAAGGATGAGAAGGAAATTGACTCGATACAACAGAAAGGGAGAGAGGGAAACGGAAGGGAGGGAAAGAGAGGGAGGTAACGAGGGAGAGGGGAGGGAAAGGATTGCTTCTCAGTGGACCTCTCTGCCCCTCACGACCACAAAGGCAGTAATGAGGACGGAATTAACTGCGTGGTCCTTTTATTGGTCTAACAGTTCCCTTGGCGGCCATATCTAGCGCTCCGTCACGGGACACCCGGCCACTTAACCACTCCTCTTCCCCCCTTCCTCCTCCTCCTCCTCCTCCTCCTCCTCCTCCTCCTCCTCCTCCTCCTCCTCCTCTTCCTGGAAACAGTGCTTAAGGGCAACGCAGTGTGCTATAAGAGAAGAAGTTGGTAGCTTGCATTCAGGTTGTAGTTTTGCTGAAGGTTTCTGGGATTGGAAGGAGAAGAGAAGAGAAATGTGTGGTGTTAGGAGGGATGTGAAGTGTGATGAAAAAGGTGGTAGAGTGTGATAAAGATGTAGCAGGGTGTGTTGGAGAGAGTGGTTGGGTATTGTGAGGGTGGAAGGCTGATTGTAGTGGGGGGAAGAGGAGGAAGGGGGATGATGTGTGTGGTGGGGGAGGGAGGGAGGGAAGGTGAAAGATTTAACGAAGGGGGGATGATGATGATGTGAAGTGTAATAGAGAGTGTGTTTGCAACGTGTGGGAAGTGTAGAAAGATTTAGTTAGTTTAGTATTCATAAAGAGACGAGGTATAAGTACTAATATTAGGTCACTGAAGATTAAAATATCAACCTAGAATTACTTTGACACTCCGAACAATTATTAAATGTCAAAATAATGTAATAAATAAACATTTAAAAAAATCAATGTTTCTTAGAGTTGCATTGTATTGATTGCATTATTACTTACCAATATACGTTGTTCCAGAGTTTTATAGTGAGGTTTATAAATAATTGATAAGGTGAGCTCGCGGCACTATCAGTGTTATAAATCTTCAACACACTCAATCGAACTCACAAGCTGCAGGAATAGCACAAAGGAGCTACGTGTCAAGGTCAACGTCAATATTGTAAAGAGGAAGCTAGCGTCTCTGAGAAAACCACGCATTCGTTTTTTTGTTCTATTGAAATTACACATTCTTTTGTTGTATCGAAACTGCGCATTATCTTCTTCTATAGTAACTGCACATTTTTTTTTTTCATCATATCATATTTTGTTGTAACTACGCACATTATCTTTTATCGAAACTGCACATAGTGGGTGTTTTTTTTAATACAGGGAATATGAAACAACTTCTGATAATTCTGTAGTCTGTTTTGTATCTGTACCTGTATACTGTATAATGTTT
>JAPQNM010000002.1:21772807-21827807 GCA_029783475.1 Metacarcinus magister | reverse complement strand
GAAGCTATCAGTGATATGAACACAAATGTGATTCCCAAGGTGTTATGTAGATTGTGTACTCTGCTTAAGTAATTAACGTAAACAAAGTGTGAAGGTACTATTCTCTCTCTCTCTCTCTCTCTCTCTCTCTCTCTCTCTCTCTCTCTCTCTCTCTCTCTCTCTCTCTCTCTCTCTCTCTCTCTCTCTCTCTCCTCAGGGCAGCACGTGGCTCTAATATCCTTCCATCAGTGAGCTGAGGCGTGTTTTATCCCCTCCTCCTGCGCCTACACAATGAGAAACAAATTAAGGCCAGAAATCCGATACACTTCACCATCCCAGAACATTTAATGAGTTGGTAAGATCAACAATTTCTTCATTACATCCTCCAGGTGTAAGCACTTTTCAGGTGCTCGTGTTCCTTCCCGAGTAGCAGGTGAGTCGAGGTCCCGTGTTGTCATTACTTGGATTGCGACGAGGCAACTTGTCCGCGAGGCACCATATGTTTTGCTCGAGCAGACTCATTTAGGACCCCACCAAGGCACCCCGCTGTGGACCTTTTTTCGCAGCGTTTCGACTCTTCGGTTCATCTTCGTCATGTACAGAGAGGCTTCTTTTTCAATATCAAACTTGCCTCAGTGACTCTTTGGAGACTCAAGCTGAGTCTCCAAAGAGTTTCCAGTTTCTGTTCTGCATGAGTGAAAAATAATTTTGGTCTGGAAAACGGATGGCTTGCAATATTTTTCTGTGTAGTATTCCATGCACCGAGCGAGGGTTTCGTACAAATACCCATATGATCCGGGATTCGCGCCAGATTTTCAAAATGTTTGCGCGGGCTTGGACTTACCACAATACATGGCGTCACCGTCCGAATCTGTGCCCGGGAATCAGTGACTGTACCCGGCGAGGCGCTGCGTTATCTTAATACTGTAAGTTTATTCAATTCAGGAAACACACTTGCTCTAGTTATATTTCACTTCCTATTCACTATCCTTACCGACCATTGAAAGTCATTGAGGTAGGATACAACAATTGTTTACATAACAACCTTCACGGCACCGAACGCCACGTGGAGAGCGACAGATGGTCCCCTGGAAGCTTGTACCGCCCCGATACAACGACCACACACTCATTACCATTATTAACTCACTACAAGGAGTACATTATCGTTCAGAAGATGACATATATCAAAAGTGCAGTGTATAAAGATGAATATACACGCTGAATGAAGGTGACAGAGCGAGGAGCAAGGAGACTGAGTGGTGTACTGATCCAGGCCAACCCAATGAGCGTCCAATAGGAAACTAATATTGTTTAAATGGGCCCTCGTCACCCTGATACTTACCATATGTGATGTCGACCAGACCGCCGAACAGGTGGCCACGCCTGCTCAAGTGCACTCGGAAAAAGAAGGAAAAAAGTTAGCTCTGTGGCTGTGTAGCTAAGAGGGCGGCGGCGGCGGTGGAGGAGGTGGCGACGGGGAGGTGGACGTCTGCTTGGGTTCATTTGACATGTGCACGAGGACGGGATTAACCAGGGAGATAAAACATAATGCCTAGTGTGGCCGTGCGGAATAACGTCATGTCTCCTCCATTGTACCGTGCGTATATACAGTGGGCGGCAGGGCAGTGGAGGGAGGGGATGGTGGTGCGGTAGGTGACTCAGACTGCCTAGCGCTGGTTGTGTGTGCCTTGCTCTCCTATCTCTGTACTACTCCAAATAAATAAATATATACACAAATAAATAAATAAATAGATGAATAAATAGTTAGAAAATATATATATATACAAATGAATGATACAAAATACAGATGAATAAATATATAAATGAATAGATAATTGCTGATATATACTTACTATTAACTTTGTTTTACTTACGTTTAATTGCATAGAGTTAAGTTACTCGTGGATGCAATAACGTAACAAACTTGGAAGGGAAACTAAAACAAGGAGGCAGTACATGGGATGGGATGCCGTGTGTGCGGGGAAAGGAAAGACATGTGCATCCATTAGCTTAGTGCATTTCCATGACATTATTAGAAGAAAGTTAATGGTGTGTGTGTAAGAGAGAGAGAGAGAGAGAGAGAGAGAGAGAGAGAGAGAGAGAGAGAGAGAGAGAGAGAGAGAGAGAGAGAGAGAGAGAGAGAAGAAAAAAATAACATAATTGACATCTCAGTATAAAAAAAAAGATACAATGCCAGGCAATTAACAATGGAACCTGATAGTTGTAGGAAGCCTCGTCTCCAGTGTGTGTATTATTATTATTCAAGTCTCACACGTGTTATGACCTTCCTGTGTGGATGTCATATACAAATAAATATTAGCCTGAGAGAAAAACATTTAAAACATCAGCTGTGAAAAAATTATGTTAGTGGTTTTAGTTATATATTTGTATTAGTCCATCCTGTAAGACCAATGCAGTGCTGTAACGGAGGCTGTACCGCTGCTCCTCCCTTGCAGATGTTACATGTAGCCACAAGGATTACATAACATCATGGTCAGAGTTAAGGACGACTGACTGACCTATTATCAGGATGTTGAAGTTTTTTTTATAATCAAATATTCATGTTTAATCTGCTTGAATTAATGCGAGTGTAAACAACTATACCTCATTAATGTATCAAAATAAAACTATTCTCTTCCTTTTAGCGGATGTTTATTACGGATTAAAATGTGCGTGGAAGTGCGCCCTAAATATTCCTGACACGGAGGAAGAGATCGCATAATGAAGGCGTGATGGAAAGACAGTGGTAATAACAGTATAGGATTTTATATAGCAATTGTATACCACATGAAAGCAAGTTAAGAAGATAAAACTAATTCATTCACTTAAGATACTACTTGCGTATAGCCCTTATGATTGTGTTACCAAGCAGGGTTTTGACTTCAGTTTTGTTCGATAGGGACTGCGGTATTTTCCCATTTACCTCGCCTCCTCAGTGAAGTTCCTATTTTTTTTATCAATGAGAACTAAAAACTTGCTTTGACTTTATATTATTACCTCCATGTTTTACGTACACAGTGAAATACATACATACACACGCATACATACATAGATAAATAGCTAAACCTCCTCATCACGACATTAAACTGCTATGAGATGAAAAATTAATGATGGATAGATTACCTTCACTTTCCCCTCTGCTCACTTCGCCGTCCTTGTGGAGCTGCGCCGCGACACATTATCAAGCGTCCTCAGTGCAGCGACGCAGACCTCACCACAGGATACTTAAGTAGAGTGAGGGAAGAGCGGGAGTGAGGGGAGACTAGGGTGAAGGAGGGAGAGTGAGGGGTGAAGGAGAGAGAGTGAGGAGAGGTTAAAGTAGAGGAGAGAGAGAGAGAGAGAGAGAGAGAGAGAGAGAGAGAGAGAGAGAGAGAGAGAGAGAGAGAGAGAGAGGGAGAGAGAGAGAATAGCGAGATGTTCCCTAGTAGTAAGTAACCCGTACATTCCTGAGCCAGTGGTGTTGATGAGGCGGGTGGGTCGTGTATGCCGCTAATTGGCCGGAGGGATCACTACTGAGCCCTTAGATCAGGACCAGGCCGGCGGGGCTCACCTTAGCCTCAGCTGCACCACAACCTGCACAAGTGTTCTGCTGCACCCTGCTCCCCTTACCTCGCCGGGATGCACTTGGCTGTTAGTTAAGCGGGGTTCTGTCAGTGCCGTTTTACTGTGTGGCATTAAAAGTAATCTGCATTAAGCCTTCCCAGCGGCCAAGGGATTACTCATTTTGTGTTTAGCTTTCAGATTTAGGCGGCAACGTGTCGTCCTGTTGTAATACTGACGATGGTGGTCATTTAGTGTGTTAGTTAGCTTGTTAGTAAGTTATATTAGCGTGTTAGTTGTCTATAAGTATTAGTTCATTTACCTATTCATTATTAATTCATCTATTTATGTCCTTATTTATATATATTCACAAGTTACTAAGCTTAATGAAATATGTGCATGGATTTTTTTTTGTGTAAGAAATATTTGCTTTAAAAAAAAATGTCCTGTCGCAAGGAAATAAATCACTACAACCTTCCTACACTCTTTCCACACACGTGTATCTTATGCCTTAATGAGGACACGTGTAGGTCCCTCACACGGTCATACTTACGATATATATTTTCTATTACTTAATTATCCCCCATTTCTATTCTATTTTTGCTGGAAGAGGCGGTCAATCCTACATTATATTCCTGTAAGTGATGTAGCAATGGGGGCAAAGGAAGGTATGGCTTTAATTACTATTGTTAGAACGACGATGAAGTGTTTCTTGGTCTGCTTAGCGTCTGTCTGTCTGTTCTGCACACGTTGGTAACCTGAGCTTGTCTTCCACCAGTCTGTTTGTTAATCAGCCGCGTTCATTATACAGAGGCAAGAATGCGTGTGATGTAAACAGATAGAGAGTGTTGAGCATGACAAACAAGATTATGATTACCTACACCGAGAAGGTAACTGAATTAATAACTGTTGATATGTTTTGTTTTGTAATACTATCCTGTTGTTTCCACACCTTAACTTTATTCAAATTTTTACCTGATAACTTTTGATTGATATGCTTTGTTTGTTGTTGCCACACCTGCATTTTTTTTATTCACCTGTTTAATTAAAGACTTTTGGACGGGGTAGTCATTCCTCGGTCACCGCACATCAATAGTCTTGCTCAGTTGTCTTCACTCACCACAGCTGCACCTCAGTACCACTTCTCCCTCTGGTGTCTCTGGTTTATTTCATGATCTCATCCTTTCATCTCGTTTCCTGTCTGTCTTGTCTTACTTTCCATCTTTCTAAGTAGTCATTATGTTACCTTACCCCACACACACACACACACACACACACACACACACACACACACACACACACATACACATTTCAAAGAGGACTATTAAATAATATTCAGGTTATTCCAAAGACATTATTTTTATTACTGAATGTGTGTGGACAGTGCTGTGAGATCATTTGGTGGAGTGGCGTCAAGAGACCAACAAACCACTCACCAAGACCACTGACGCCTCCACGTGCATCACTCACCTCACCACTCACCTCACCACTCACTCTGTGCTCTTGATCACACCACAACACCGACACTCACTGCTACTCCTACATAGAATTCTTTAAAACGCTATAACTTGTATTTACATAATTTATTGCACTGGGTTCACGCTGGATTTGTGACTAGTATAAGAAATCAACGTTAAAATGATAGAATATATACATCGATTTGGTAATGCACATGAAGTCAGAAAAAAAGGGAAGTGCATACATACGGACAGACTGACAAACAGACATACAAACAAACAGACAAACAGGCACACCATTAAGTACACTCACACAACGACAAAGTGCATAGAGTCATTTTGAAGTCAAACACACCACACACACACACACACACACACACACACACAAGACGTATAGAGGATAGGGGGCAGCAAGCGTGTATAGGTAACGGCAAAGTACATACATTCCACTTATAGTTAACAGAAAGTTGTACACAGAAATGCAGCATTAGTCCTCCCAGCAGAAGAGGGACAACGAACACCTATCATGACAGTGCTGCACAGTTATCACATCAAGCAGTGTGCGAGGGTGCAGTGCTAGTGTCCTCCACTCACCACACCGTCACTCGCTTACTCACACAGACAATTTACTCGCATAATAGTCATCACGCCGCCTCGCCACTCTAACTTTTCCTTCATCTGTTTACAATTTGTTTGCAATTTTTTCCGGTTGTTAATAGAGTAACATTTTTTCATATGCGAAAAGTTTTGTTACCCGGGTCATGCCACTAACACATTGCTGTATTTCATGGTCGTGCACATTCATTCTCTCCCAAGCCGCACGTTTTACCAGCCTCCCGAGCTTCGTTGAACGTGGTGTGGTGGCCTGTGATGGCAGGTTCCTTTCCTCACCACCCCGTCCTGCCGTTAGTACTTAGTGTTCACGTGTGTACCGGGGAGCACTCCTGTATCAGTGACGTGCTTTGATCAGAGAGGTGCTTCCGGGAGTCATTGTGTATTGTCTTGCCGCAGCAGTGTAACGTCAGTAGCTGCGTTGGACACCAGTGTTTTTGTTTTTTTCCCGTAGGTCACCAAAGTGCACCCGCCGTCATACAACACAAGACTCACCTCGGTCTTTGAACATCACTCACACACAGACAGACACTGTGATTAATAGTATATTTACAAGAAACATTTGATAATTAATGTCTGTCAAAGTTTCGTGTTCCCGTATTAAGCAAAAAATATAGATGTAATGATTTTTTAAACAAACTGTATTAATGGTTAGTTATCAGCAGTTCACTCGCCTATGATGCAACACTTCCAGTTTTCTTGGCCTGGTAAGAAGAATCACACGGGTGTGGACTTCAATGTTTTAAATTAAGAACGGGCGTGTAAGAGACTCGTACTTGTTGTGTGTTAGTGCGGGCGGCCGTTGTGCTTCTGACGTAGGCTTCAGGGAGGAGCTGAATGAATAGGTGGTCTCGCGCCCTCTGATCCTGCGACCTCACTTGGCGTCTCCGTCCTCCTCGCTGTCTTGGTGGGCGCTCATGTGCCTCGTCAGATGGTGTCGTTCGCGGAAACTTTCCCCGCAGATATTGCACTTGAGCCTCTCGTTGCGGCGTTTTTTGTACGGATCCGCCTCTCGCTTGTGCTGCGACCGCATGTGATACACCAAATCAGAAGTCATGCGGAAAGAAATATTGCACTTGGCGCACATGTTTTGAGCTGACTGAGCGAGAGTGAAGGATGGAGGCATCAAGGCCGACACGGATGGCTGTGGCAGGAAAGGTGAAGCGGCCAGTTTGGTGACGTCAGCGTGGCACGGCCCGGACAGCGGATAAGCAAGGGAGAACGGCAACTTGTACGGGTCAGCGGGATACATAGACGAACGGAGGCGAGACAGTGCTTCACTGGCGGACATTTCACTACAGTGCTTGGAGTCCATAAACTGGTGGTGCGACTTGAGATATTCCTCCACGAGATTATTATTGAGGCGGTCAGGAATAGCATGAGGCAGCAGGGGAACCAGACCTGGAGGCAGGAGGCCCGGGGCGGCCAGAAGTGGTGCCAGAGACTTGCCGCTGTTCAACAGTGAGCTGACGGCATTAAAGGAGGCCGACACTGGAGGCCAAGTAGAGCTGAGCATGTCCAGGGCAGCGGCGGGACCGTTGAAGTGTGGCGGTGATGAGCCTTGTGTTCTGGTGACTTTAGTGAAGGCGCTTCCTGGGGTGGGATCGTCGTTGGGTGGAGTGGGCGGCGCTCCAGGTGACTCCGTGAGAGAGGGCGGCGGGACCTTCAGCCCGCTCACTCGGCTCACTTTAGTAACGGGTGAGGGCACGTCAGAGCTGAGAGGATGGTCGTGGGCGCCGGTGAGGAAGGCGACATCGAAGGTTCGCTTGGTAGGGGAGGTATGAGGACTGGAGGCCGCGCTCACCCCCCGCAGTGCCTCCATGATCATGACGCCTGTAACAACACACTGTTTTAGTCACACGTTCAAAACATGCTCGTACGGCTTTGTTACAAGAAAAGAATATCGACGACCTTCCCGCTGCCCAAAACTCTATTTTGAAGTTTCTATAATGAGTTGTCTACAAATCGGTTTAATCATTAAGTGTATGTGACGACACCAACAGAAATGAGTTGTGAGGTACTTCTTTGACTTGATCCCGCTACTCCGCTCCTTCTTACTACTCTCTAGGAGGCATAAATATTACACGCCCCTGACTCACCCGGCGGTCAAAAAACAGATCAATAATGTGTTTCATCTGTGTTGTTTCTAGCAAGGGATACAACAGGGGAGTGTAAGATACTAAACGCTTCATACAAAAGCAGCTATGAATAAAAATGTGTGTCTACTGATGTACATAAATGGAATTATTTCATGACAGACGCAGTGATGTTTAATCATATATAATCATAAAAATCTAGCTAATCACGAAAAACAATACACATTGTATCCTTTGTTAACTTAGAAAAATCTTCGTGTAAGTATTTGCATTCCACTGTGTTTACTTAAGTCGTGACTTGAATAAACTCATGAATTATAACAAAAGAAGAAAATGAGTTGAGTAGTAATTACCGCAGACTACTAATGGAAGAATCAGTTGACGCTAGTCCGGATCAGCAGGTGTCACCCTTAGGGCCAGCTGGGCCCGACGCTCCACGTCTCTCACGGCACTGCGCGGCACGACTCACGGCAACCACGACCAACAGCGCGGACAAAGTAACTGAGCCCGTTTTCTGTTGCTTTCACTTTATATATCACGACGGCGCGAAGGGGCGGAGCTTATTGATTGATTATGTTAATGATTGGCCGAGACTAGTGATAAAGGCGGCTGTGATTGGCTGCCTAGAGCCGCAGGTGTCAGAACCTATTGTGTCCGTCATTTGAGTGGGATCTGACCTATTGTGAGGGGGCAGGAGAGCGGAGACGCAGTTGTCCAATGAAGACGCCTCGCAGGTCTATTCCGTGTGTCACTTCACGGTGGTTGGGGGTGAGGGGGTGAGGGCAGGGAACTGACGGTGCCATACTGATACCCTGACCACTCTGACCTGTGTGTGCATGTGTGTGTGTGTGTGTGTGTGTGTGTGTGTGTGTATGTGTGTATGTGTGTGTGTGTGTGCGTGTGTGTGCGTGCGTGTGTGTGACAATTGAAAACTTTTGTTCACTTTGAGGGGATTATTAATGCACAGTACATACAACACGAACAGCTGTGATAGAGAGAGAGAGAGAGAGAGAGAGAGAGAGAGAGAGAGAGAGAGAGAGAGAGAGAGAGAGAGAGAGAGAGAGAGAGAGCATATTACAGAGAATACGCAACGAATGTGATAACTTCTGACTGCCTGGATGTGTATTACATTTCACAACTGTTATTACGTGTTCTCGGGATAAATTACTAACAGACCAGCCAATAAAACATTAATTGCATCCACGATTTCTGAAAAGCGTCACTAGTTGAGATAAAGATTTTTTGCAAGTATTCTTCCATCCACTCCCTGTCTGGGTGACGTTGATCAGCTCTGCGGTATAAACTTCCCTTTACCACCGTCATTGTTGTTTGCCTCAAAGACCCAACAACCCCGAGTTATTATAAGAGCAACATTATGATTGTGAGGCTTGTGTGTGTTAGGATGAAGGTCACTGAGGTCTGTAAGTGGAAAGGACGGTGGAGAGATTGGTGAGAGATTACCAAAACTCATCTAGAAAATTTCCGTAAGTGAGATTAATAGTGAGGAGTTCCAGGGTACAAAAAACGATGGAGGTCTGTCAATAAAAAGAGGATGACGATTAAATAATAAAGGCAGATAGTTTGACAAGCATTTATTATCAGTTAGGAAAATATTCTATCAGCACCAGCATGCAGTGTCAGTGGAATAGAGTTAGGCAGTCACTCATATTGTCTCGTATGTAACCACTGGCTCTCCAAATATCTATAACATGATGTACAATTAAATTATCAATGCAGAGTGCCTGTCAGTAACGCCAGAAACACGATAGTGCCGCATTTGGAAGCAGTTAATAGGATCATAATGTGGAGCGAACGCACCATGGAACTGCATACGTTATAATAGAGTTATCACACATAAATTCACCGTGTTTATAGACAGCATGACAGTGATTACATCAAGTGTTGAGTGACCCTGCTACCCCTCGCCCCTGCCTCACCCCTGCCTCACCCCATCAACAAGCGTCACTGTCACTCTATTACCTACCCATCAACACCTGTACTACTGCCCCAAACCCGCCTCCACCTGACACCCTCTCATACTCCACCGCCGCCTGCCTCATCACCCTAAGTGCCGGCATGCTAAGACCTCAAGGGAGATGCTGTGAGATCAGAACGCGAGACGTTTTCCTGAGTGGCTGATTCCTTTATCGAAGGAAATGGATTTGTTGCAAGGATTCAGGTTTCCTCGTAGTGTAAATGCATCTCCCTGTTGCTTTTATCCATCTTTCATATCAGAGCGCGCGCGCGTGAGAGAGAGAGAGAGAGAGAGAGAGAGAGAGAGAGAGAGAGAGAGAGAGAGAGAGAGAGAGAGAGAGAGAGAGAGAGAGAGAATTCAAAACACAATTAAGTATCAAAAGAAAGAAAATAGGAAAATAAATAAAATGTTGATTCTTCCTTGTTCTTACTGTCCATCATTCGATCCTTCCTTCCTTCTTTCCTTCCTTCCTTCCTTCCTTCCTTCCTTCCTTCCTCTCTTCCTTCCTTCCTTCCTTCCTCTCTTCCTTCCTGCCATCCTCTATTATTCACACCATTTTTCTATTTCCATTTGTTTCTTCGTTTATTTGTTCACCATTTATTTTATTTAACATTCCGTATTTTCTCTCTCTCACACACACACACACACACACACACACACACACACACACACACACACACACACACACACACACACACACACACACACACACACACACTCATTTATTTATGCATTTCTTTGACTATCTATTTAACTATCTATCTATCTATCCTTCTGTTACCTAACGTACTCATCTCTGTTACTCTGCGTCTGTCACTGTCACTCACACCAACGTAATGTCTGCGTGAATTTCTCGCTGAACTTTTCTTACTCTTCGGATTATTCATTAGAGACAATCCTGTGTTCCAAGTATGTATCGCTTGAGGTTAGAGAGGCGTGCTGCAAAAGGAGGAATAGAAAATCGGAGACAGATGTAAAAAGTCAAGTCTCGTCGATCAAAGGTCAGTCTGAGTGCTGGTAAGAGGGGGAGGTTGTGGTGGGTGGAGGATGGTTTTGTCCCGAGATTCTCACTTCGGCGATGTCCAGAATGTAGAACAATACACCCATCAGGAGACACACCACCTGAGAGAGAGAGAGAGAGAGAGAGAGAGAGAGAGAGAGAGAGAGAGAGAGAGAGAGAGAGAGAGAGAGAGAGAGAGAGAGAGAGATAATGATAAAGAGAAACAGACAAAATGTAATTGAAATCTCACTCAATTATACATGTAACATTAATTCGATTTGTAAATGACTTGTGAATTATTGGTTGCACACGTGATCTTTTCTAAGTCATGAAAGGGAAGGTTGGTGTCTTATAATTCTCCTTCTGGTATATTGACAGCCTTTCTAACGGATATTAACAGGCAATTGTTGGTTTGTTTGGAAAGTTTCAGAACCTATTAAACTTGTGTCACATATTGAATGTCTGAGTTTATTCTTTATTAATATTATCTCTATCATGGCATAAACACTTCAAATTAGAGGCTCATTGCGGTCACAGTTGATTAATACTTGAATGGATGTGTATTTTTTTTCCTCGAGATGATCAACTGTAATGTATCTTCATACTTGTCAACTTACCTGAATTGCCATTGTGATTTCGTACTTGTGCTCCAGAAGGGCTGAAAGCGTGCAGCAAGCCGGCCACGACCCCGGGCAGCCTCAGTCCCATGAACGGCCAGCACGCGGAGAACCCACACTCTGGTGCACTGTCGGTGGCAGACACACATGGTTAAACACAGATGGACCTACATTGTGTGTGACAGTTTCCATACCACGTTTAACTCTGTAAATGATATAGTAGTTATATAATGAACACAGCGGAACGTTGCCTCTTAACCGTATACTCGGTCACACACAGGCGTGCACACACACACACACACACACACACACACACACACACACACACACACGCACACACACACGCACACGCACACTTCACGCAAATTAAGGAAAGGAAACAAAATATTCAAATGCTGATTGAAATACCATTGAGTGTCTGTAGCATTTATGAAAACAAATAATATATAAAGAATGAGTGTGAAAATTCAGGACACCAAACGGTATTGTTACAGCGGTTAAGGAAGCCGTATGTAGTTGTTGACGAGCCTTTCGTTGCAACATGAAAAAAGAAGAATATTTCCGGTGCTAAGAATATGTTATTATGCAACACATATTTGAGTGTTGTTTCACTGCAACCTATTTATTGCCAAGAACATAAGGCACGATCGAACACCTCACGGCACGGTGTTGTACGGCACTGCAGGACTTGTGCAGCACGTGTTATGCAATGCAGGACTGTACGGGAGTGTTGAGCGGGACTGAATAGTACTGTACGTGTTGCACGGGATGGTACTACACGGCCTGTTGTAACACGACATAATATGCACGACCCATTATGCCATGACGTGGAACAGTGTGACAGTGTATTGTAATGCACTTGGTAACACGGTGCACAACACTTAATGACAAGGTATAGTATTGCTCTGCTCATGACTGCAGGCCAAGGTGCGGTGTGGTGTTGGTCACAATAGTACTGTGGTTAATGGTAATGGTCAGCACAGATGCAAATGTTTGTAACGCTCAGCACAGTGGCGCGGTACACACCACCCAGCTCATTATTGCACAGGACAATATTTCACCTCACTGCATTGCACGTTAGGATGCTGCACGCAGAACATTTTTCACGACTCAATACAACATAACAGAATAAACACTATCGTTGTGATGCAGATTATTTGCACACTATTGTTATATGATACATGGTGTGGCATTGCACACCATGCTCTTGTGTTACGTTGTGGTAGTGTATGGTAACACAATGCATGGTGAGGTGCTGCTATTCAAAGCACACCACAACATTACACTTATTCGCGGTGAGACTTTGCTCGGCGCTGCACACTATCGACCGAGGCAGTATTGATGCACGTGCACAGCACCACACAGAACAACACTGTCCACCACTGTTACGCGGCACCCTGCTGAGAGGCAACACACACACGGTTTGCATAGTACGGTACTGAACGGCCCAGCATGTTATTGCACAACAGAGTGTTGTTTGGTACTGCACAAAACAGCGTGCATGATATTTTGCTTCGCGGAAAAAGAAATTTCCGTAGCACAGTAGCCTATTACATCACATGGTACTGCAAGATAAGGCCTCGAACGACTTGGTGTCAGCTGTGTGGCATGGCAGGGTACTGAGCGGCACGATATGACATAAAAGTGGATGGCCAACCCAGAAACATTAAATGGTAACAAAATGCGCCATGGCGTGCACACCACGTGTCGCCTCAATACAACCCACTACCCAGCCAGCCGCTCCTCTCCTTGTGGGACTGGTGACACCCACATCCAGTCTGCACCCATCATTATTTTCAAAGAAGCATGGAAAGTAATATATATATATATATATATATATATATATATATATATATATATATATATATATATATATATATATATATATATAACTTAATCAACTTTAGTTAGCTAACAGATACTATTTTTACGCAGTCACAAATATGAGTAAGCATTCCATGCATTGAGATGCACATAAACATTGGGGTAAGTGGTAGACAAACTTTATGAGTGCCTTGCTGGTGTGTTCGTAGTATCAGGTGTGTTGTGTACGCAGGTAGATAACGATCTATTAATTTTGAAGTGATGGGAATTTATTACAATACCTGGAACCGGTGGAGCTACAAGCATCCTTATTTTTCATAACTAAAATTTTTTTTATGTATTGATGATGAAATTGTGACGACAGGCTCATGATAACCTAACACATTATTGTGACACTTGTGTTTATATATCATTTGAGGTGAGTGATTCAAATATGTGAAATATGCTGTTTTGTTAATAATTATTCTAAATTGAATGAACTGACCCTCAATATGTAATTATTCAAAAATTACTCATCCACAGTGAAACGAAAACTTCTTTTCTATATAAAGCATTTTTTCCGCTTAGTTTATGCTATATTCACTTTCGTTATATTGTCCCTCCCGAGCATCACGGGTCACCGATGCTGAGGACAGTCTGGTTGTCCTTTGAAAATTGAAAAGAAACGGGAATTCATAGGATTTTCTTTCATATGATTTTTCTTAGAATAAATATGTAATCAGTATTAGTGTGTACAACTTTACTGAGGATGAGTGTGGTGCGTTCTGATGCCTCGGTTCACTCACGTGTCTTCCTCCGAGGATGTGAAGGAAGGGTGGCCGGTCCTGGTGTGGAGGCGACTCACTTTGTAAAACTCAAACAGCGGGGTTCTAAACTTGCCTTGTCCTGCTTGCACTGCCACTCCGGGGTTCACCCTCCTCCTCCTCCTCCCCCTCCTCTTCCCCGGACCTCCTCCCATACACCGCCGCAGGCCACCTGTCGGAAGGTAGAATAATGGACCAGTTATGGTAATATTAAGCTTCCACACGAGGTAACAGAATATACTAAAGTAATTTCACATTGAAATTGCTGTCAGGTTTTTCTAGCATGAATTGCATATTGTCCATTACTTTATGATTCACATGAGTTTTGTTGATGTAATGTTAGACAGTGGAGGAGGGAAGCAGGGATGATGTTTTGATGTAGTGTAACAAAGCAGTGAGTGAAAGCCTTGGGGTTCTGGTGGCCTTACCCCTCGTCATGGCGGCGGTGGTGTGTGCGTGGCAGCAAGGGTCGTGTGTAAGGAGCGGGCGGGCGGGCGGGCGGGTGAAGGTGGTGAGCGTGAAGTAATACAAGCACACTTGATGAAGACGCTGAGGTGATGCAGAAACAACACCAAACTGGGTCGTGAACAAGGCGAGGCGACAGGTGAGGCCACACTGACGCTCCCTCGCCTCGCTGGAAGCCTCAACCTCGATAACAATGTTTGCCTAACCTTTATGTGCTAACGAACACATATATGCACCAGCCCGGACACCTGCATGAACGCAGGTAAACGTGAACACAAACAGAACATAACAACACAAATCAAAACAAAACAACAACAGAAGGAAACATAAAACGTATATTGGTGTTAAAAGGAAAATTTGCGAATCTATTTAATCAAGAACATCACACATAGGTGACTACAGGTGAGTGAAAGGTAATGAGAAAGGCAAACAGGTAGTGTAAGGAAGGAAGGAAAGGAGGGAAGGAAGCAAGGAAGGGTGAAAGTAAGGAAGACTGGGACACGAAGCGAAAATAAAAAAACACTTCTGGTAATGCTTGTGAAAAATCCTAAACAAATAGAAGAAAGAAGAAAAAAAACAGGAATCTAATGGCATCGATATCTTCAAAATTTTATCACAATGACTTCAAAAACTGTTTCCTTTACCCTCCATCTTGACACCCGCCATTACCCTGGCCTCCTCAAGCCCTGTCACAAACACCACTTCACTTCCTTGCCATTTCACCATCGTAGTCTGCGGTACATCCCCTCGCCTCCCTCTTTCCCCTCCAGGCCCTCACCCCTCACTCTCCCCTCAGACCCGCCTAACAAGCCTCACTTCAGGCTGTCATTGTGATTTCAAAGGAATATGCATCAGCGGGGCCAATCTTTCATCATTAGCCGAGCACGCTGCTTCCCATGCAAACGATGAAAAATGAGCTCCTTCCTCAGGCGTGTTGCTGAGGCGGGAGGAAATACCGGAGAGAGGGAGGGAAGGAGGGAGAGAAGAAGGAAAAACGTGCAAGGGAAGAAAGGAGAAGGAAAAGTCAGGAGTGCTAAGATAAGGGTTCTGAAGGAAAGATTCTGGTATCCTAAATGAGCAGGAAAGGAAGACAAGAGGAGAAGAAGAAAAAAGAGAGAAGCATGAGGGTAAAGGAAGGCGAGAATGCAGAACTTATAAAAAAAATCTGTAAATCGCGAGGATATAGAATGTAAATAGTAATAAAGGCGAGGTGTGAAAATCCAGCCGCTTGACACTATTACGGTTATGATTACAGTGTGAACGTTTGGTAGTCAATAAGCAGGAAATGACGGATGCGTTAGAATAAACCTTGTATGGAACATTTCCCGAACACCACAAACCGTATTATGAGGAATGACACAAACATTTATTCTTTTTAATTACACTGCATGCATTTAATAAAAGCTCGCTTTCACCTCTCTCTCTCTCTCTCTCTCTCTCTCTCTCTCTCTCTCTCTCTCTCTCTCTCTCTCTCTCTCTCTCTCTCTCTCTCTCTCTCTCTCTTCTACACCGTTGCACCAGAACTAACAAACGGCAGGCGACCCGACAGGCACACACACACACACACAAACACACATACATGTACACACACACAAACACAAACACACATACATGTACACACACACCACACACATACATGTACACACACACATATGAAAAGGCAGCATAAAAAATATAATGAAAGACATTAATTAATTGGAAACATGCATGAGAGAGAGAGAGAGAGAGAGAGAGAGAGAGAGAGAGAGAGAGAGAGAGAGAGAGAGAGAGAGAGAGAGAGTTGTTCAATCCCAGTGCAGGGGAGGGGAGGGAAGGCAAGCAGTAGGTTGGGGTTGGGGTGGTGGGCGGGGGTTGAGTGCGGGTGAGCGTAAGTCTGGCGCTCGGGCTGCTGAATGTGGGAAGTGAGGGAAGGCAGCGGACGGGAAGGGAAGGGAAAGGAAGGGAAGGGAAGGGAAGGGAAGGGAAGGGAAGGGAAGGGAAGGGAAGGGAAGGGAGGATGGCGCGGCACACTACTCCAGAAAATTGACGGCGTTTAAGAATTGAGATGAATAGAATAAGGAAAGGAACGTGTGATTGAAAAACTTACTTACCGATCCACACACACACACACACACACACACACACACACACACACACACACACACACACACAGGCGAGAGAGAGAGAGAGAGAGAGAGAGAGAGAGAGAGAGAGAGAGAGAGAGAGAGAGAGAGAGCCAGCCAGCCTACCTGCCACCCAACATCCTCCTTGACGTGTCTGGCAGGGCTGTGAAAACAAGCAACTGCGGTTAATCTTCTTAGCGTCAGATCATCTAAATTTCACTTTGTTCCCTGTCGAAGTTCATGCTCCGGGAATCCAGATTTGTGGCCTCTAACACCGGCGATTAGGCGGCCCAGAGACCAACGCTCGTGTCAGAGGTGTTCGTCTACCTCCATGTGTATTTCGTTCATCCCCACTCAACGCTGGGGTCTATAGCCACACAGTATTTGGTCTAAAACGTGGTATAGGTTAGTATCCATGCTTGCTTATGGTGTTTATCTTCATGGAATACGGCCCACCTTCTCCTAGTGAGCGGCAGGAGCAGGGGCGTGACCGGTGGTGTAGGAGAGAAGCTCCAGAAATGACGTACTTCATCTGAAATCAGTGAGGCAGCGGAGTGTCAGGCCGCCTCGGCAGATTTCCCGTCTCTCGCCTCGCCGTCACAGTGTCGCGCGCTGTATACCTCCAGATAGTGGCTTTATGGCCCCCTTTGTGGCTCCCTCCCCGCTTCAGCGCTCCCCGTGGCCAGCCGCTTGTGGTATATTGCTATATACCCTTCAGGTCTCGACGCAGTGCCATTCACCTCCCACACGACTGTATACTTGTTATTTGTGTGGTATATCTGCGCGGGATGGCTATGTATTATTCAAGCGACATATTCCTTTTATACGAGTCCTTTTGTATTATCTATGACCAGGGATCCTGCACTTAAACGCTAACACGCACGCACACACACACACACACACACACACACACACACACACACACACACACACACACACACACACACACACACACACACACACACAGACAGACAGGTGAAAATTAACATCAATTACAGGAACTCTAAAGCACACACCAGAACAGAGTATGGGAACAATACGTCAGTGAGGGAGGCAAAAAATACACGCGTTACTCCCTAACAAAAAAAAGAGTGAGAGACTGAATTGAACACTCATATGTTCATAAACTCTGGCGACACACTGACCAAAAACATTGATTCCGCGCTGCTCACGGAGGAACGGTCGGCTGTGTCACTGGAATCACAGGATTATGAAAAAAAAGTATATAATATCACGTCCGCTAAAACTCCATTCGAAAACTAATCAACATTCATGCCTCCCCTCCCCCCCCTGTCCCTCCCCCTCCCTGCCCCGCCCCTCAACCACGGCCCTCAGTCCTCCCGCCCAGAATATGGACACTATAATTGCCGCCGCCACACATCAACAGGCAGGTGTAATTGGATTAAATGTCCAAATTTATGATGAAAACAACTAATAAGAGCGCTGTGCAAAACGTATAG
Source organism: Metacarcinus magister (assembly GCA_029783475.1). NCBI lineage: Eukaryota > Metazoa > Arthropoda > Malacostraca > Decapoda > Cancridae > Metacarcinus > Metacarcinus magister. Next base: position 21,809,877 of record JAPQNM010000002.1, on the reverse strand, counting down.
AGCGCCACACACGCCCAGATTTTCATTTCCGCAGTGTATAACAGTCGGGAAATGGGCGGCCTGGTGGGTGTAGGGCGGAGCGAGAACACCCAACACCAGGGAGGAGGATATATGTGTTCACCAACCCACCACCGCGTCCTCTATTTACTCACCACTGGACGCTTTTATCTTTTATCGCCATTTCATCATTCGTCCATAAAACCGAAACTGTAAATGCATGTGTATGTTCCTATAAAAATGCACTACAGTTATATATCTTCCATAACAACGCTGGATTATTTCTATATGTATTGAAATATTTGGTTGTTGGTTTCCTGATTTACGCATTCAAACTTTCGGGACGCGGTGGGAAAGCGAGTCTATTTATTATTTTTATGCATCGCTTAGCTATTAGGATTATATTTATCCATTTATTTATCTATTACCGTCTGTCTAGTTCCCGTGCATGTGTGGTTCCTCGGTGAATCAAGTGAGTGTCTTGGATTACATATTCGGTCCTGTCTCTCACCCCTCTGTTCCCTCATCCCCATCCCTGCCCTTCCCCTCCCCTGCCCCTCCCCTCCCCGCCACGTGATGGCCGCCACCTGTGCTCCCCCATGACTGTAATCACATTAATATTGGCAGGATTATGATGAGCTGTTTACCGGACCGTTTGTGTTGTTGATGCGGGGAATAACTCGACGCATTAATTTCATGCAGTAGAGAGAATGAAGGGATGACGGACTGTGACACAAGATGGAGGGATGGAACAGGAAACAGAGCCAATGCAAATATACTGAATGAGTTTGAAAATTACCGTCCTCGCGTTGGGACTTTATTAGATGATTATTATTGACCATTCCTCATATGAGTGAATTCCAGTTTCTGACATGGATAAAAAAAAAAAAGTAGCTTTGAGTAAAATTCCATCCTTCGCACCGCCGCCCCTTTAGTCATGCACCACTTCTGAAAGAGCAACTGGCTTAGGCAAAGCGAGGCTGCCACCCTTCCATGTACACGTGTCTAGCGCCCCACAAGCCCCGCAAAGAATAGGAGAGAGTTCAGTTCGATGCTGTGTTAACATGAACTTTTCTTTTCGCACTACGAACAAGGCCGTCCAGGACCCCTCTGCGATGGAACGATGTCTCCCACACCATTGCTGGGAAAAATCAGGAGTGCCCTTGATGGACGAACGCCAGAGGGGGAAATGTACTATTTGCTGTACGAGAAGGTGGGGATCATGTAAAGAGGATCAATGAGGTCCAAGCGGGGAACAGCTAAGGGTTTGAAGGGTTAATCGAAGGGGCAGATAGGAGAGCAGTGGTTGATGGGTTTGCCAAAAGGGGAGAAGAAGGGAATGTAAAATGAGTTTGATAAGGAAGGAAAATGCTTTTAGGAAAATAACAATTCCTTTTGTGTAAATGTTTGTGTGTGTATGTGTGTGTGTGTGTGTGTGTGTGTGTGTGTGTGTGTGTGTGTGCGTCTGTAACCTTTCGATATAAACAAGCCAAAGAATTTCCAACAAATAACTTGTTTTTCGGATTGAGTGAATAAGAAAAAGATCAAAATATAATGAAGGAAGCGATATAATAAAAGACAAAGGGTTTCTTAGAACAATTAAGTGATACATGACATACAAGTAACTAAAAGAAAATACATCCTTCACTAGTTGAGGAAAAGGACAGCGGTGAGTCAAGGGCAGACAGGCTAATGAAGGAAAGGCGGAGTACCAGCCAAGGAATGAAGAGTAGAACGCGGTGTGAGGGCGGGGCTGTGGTGCGGGGCTGTGTTGAGGGGGCGTGGTGAGGGGGTGTGGTAAAGGGGTGTGGTGAGGGGGTGTAGTGAGGGGCAGAGGCCAAGTTAGAGGCGGGAACGATGAGGCGAAGATGTGAGTGAGTGATGCAGACTCGAGACTTTCATTAATATCATTCAATGTGTCGTTACTGCGGAGGAACCAAGTCATAAGTTGGTCACCATTAGTCTTGTGGAGGGTGGAAGTGACGAAGCAGCTCGCACACACGTCTTGGCAGGCCTTTGTCACATCGTAAGGGGGGCGATGGGGGCGCAGAAGGGGGGCAAGGGGAAAGGGTTAAGAGGAGAGGGGAGAAGAAAGAGAAGCATAGGTGATAACAGACAATACTACAAGACAGGGATAAGACGTAACAAGTAAGGAAGGAATGGAAGCTTACCAGGGAGAGGAAGAAACAGTTTACAAATAAATCAAGATAAGAAATATTCATATAGATAACATAAAGAAAATATCCAATGTGCGTGAATATTGACAACTGAAAGAAATAGAAGAAAAAGGGAGACAAGATGCTCGCCTAAGTAACGCCGTTGATGTGGTCACTTGCTCTCGGCTGGCTCGTCTAATCAGTGTTCCTTGTTGAGTGTGATAGATCATGCCTCGTGAGATAAATGGGCAGGCCACCACCGACTTATTTAATCATCGTCTTGCCTTGTCATTCATTCCAGAGATGTATAGAACGGGAATTCTAAGTAGAAGGTTGTGAAAAAGATTGTGTGAAGTTAATGGTGAGATGGGGAATGGGTTTTCAACTTTCATAATCCATAAACCTAATAGTCATCAAGAAAGAGAGAGAGCGAGAGAGAGAGAGAGAGAGAGAGAGAGAGAGAGAGAGAGAGAGAGAGAGAGAGAGAGAGAGAGAGAGAGAGAGAGAGAGAGAGAGAGAGAATCATAAAGTTAAATTTATTAATCATATCATTAATTCTCTAATTTGAGAAAAATGCATTTATTTCATGTGTAACTTTTTGTGATTTTATTTTATTACTAATTTGAATCTTCACTAATTAGGAATATTCTTGCCCATGGAAGAATTATTGTCCGAGCTGCAATGACTATTTATCAACACAAACATACCAGCATCACCACTTCCTGTTTATTACCGTCATCTATAGAACAAACTTACAAATAACAATAAACGTCACCTCGTAGTAATATAACATTATCGTATTACAGATGGTTTTGTAAATGATTAATTATATAATATTTTATCTAGACTCTTGTTGACACTTATTGTTTGCTAGAGTAATTCCACGCAGTTATTTTGTTACTCAGTGCTTCTCATGTAGTCTTGGAGGCCGCCGGTGTGTCCCGGCGGCCCGCTAGACAAGATCACCCACTGATTAACAATGGTCGGAAAGAAGGTTGTCTTCACCCCGACACCCAAAGCAGACCCTTGAAGTGCTGGTTCAGGCAGGCTATTTAGTGTTGTTATCGTTGTTATTGTTGTTGTTGGTGGTGGTGGTGGTTGTCCATGGAACACTTCTATTATTTAGCGTCAATTCTGAAATATATAATTTTGTTCGGGGCCCATTACAACATTCCACAAACACCCACCCACACACACACACACACACACACACACACACACACACACACACACACACACACACACACACACACACACACACACACACGTTCCGCTCTGCTCCCCACCTGATGGATGAGTGTAGTTTGTGGTGCCGTAGGTTCCCTGTAATGACTTATTTACTGATATTGATGACCCAAATTTGTAAAACCATTCATCCACGTGGTAGCTGTGGTGGAGGCTGATGTGTCGGTGGTGCTGCGGTGCGAGGCTCATTGTGTGGTGGTGGCGGGGTCATTGTGGCGAGGTGATGATCCTGACGTGTGATTATACACTCACTATTGAATGTCATGGCAATGTAAGTGGCTGCGAATTAGAGAGTGGCACCGATAGTGATGCAGTTATCGCTGTGGCGCGGGCGTGATGGTGTGTGGAAGTGGTGGTGGTGGTGGTGGTGGTGGTTGTGGTTGTGGTTTGGCGTGACATCTGGTGCTGCTGGTGATGTTATGCCTTGGTGGAGTTAGTGGCCATGGAACGTTCTGGTGATGGTAAGCTGTAAGGGTAACGATTAACTACTCTTTAATTGAATCCTTACCTCCTGCACTGCCTTTCTCAGCTCGTGGTAGTATGTGGGATCCTTAGATTTTCTTCCATTTATCAACACATCCATCAGGAAGAATAAGAGGAAGATTAAACAGTCTGCGTCGTACTGTTGTAAAGCTTTAATGATACAATGTGATAAGAGTTCACGTGGAGGTTATGTAAATAGGTTCAATTGGTGTAGCAGAGCGGCCTGGTATTGTGAATGTGATGGGAACTCGTGTAGTAGTGGTGGAAATGGATTACTAATGTGGTGGTGAGTTTGTGTTGCATGTGATGTAAGGCAAGTTAATGTTCTTTTTCTTGTGATTGTGTTGGTGGTGAGGCGTTGAGGGTGTGCTTGTGGAAGGGTATTGTTTGTTTGCATGGTGGTGTTCAAAGTGACTGAGCTGCGAGTACAGTGGTGGTGTTGTGGTGGTATCGTGGCAGTTACATGGTGTGGATGTGTCAGGGTATTATGGGAATGTTATGATGGTAGTAATGGCTAGTATTGTACAGAGAGATAAGGTCAATTATCAACTGAACTGGAATTGATTGGGAAAATAGGTGAATTGGAATTGAACTGGAATTAACGTGAGTGTGTTTTTTTTATCAAATGGGTTGAAATGAATTGGAATGGATTCAATGAAATGACGTGAATTGATGCTAGACTGAGCACACCCACACGCTTTTTGATGTGGTCAGTGTATTATCTGTTTGGCTGTAATGTTTACTGTATACCTGTCTATTGTGTGATACTAGTTAATTTGAACATAACAAAATATATCAATCTAAGCTTGCCTATAGATATGAAGTGAAAAAATGCACGAGGAGAGGATGGTAAAGTAGGAAAAAATGTTATAAAAGACGCAAAAGAGTAAATTCATAAGAGATTACTCCGTTTATTTTTGCATCACATTTCTACACTTCAGCAAACATAAGAATTTCCATTTTCTTTTTGTCATCAGGAAGCGCATGACACAGGTGGAAGGAATGATTTTGGGAAAGCCTCGAGCACTTATTCACACGTCCACCTGAAGAATTAGTTAGGATAGAAAGGAATCATAACTTACTATTCCATTGTTTATGTAATTACTAAGAAAAGAAGAAAAAAACTTTCCCCTTAGTTAGGAAAGTCAGCCTCCTCCAGTAGCCATGTCTTGGGGAGCCTCACGCGGGTGCCGTACTCGTAAAGGGACTGTTCGTACTTGTTGTTGATCCTAAAGACTGTCTTGATAACCTCCTTTGACGGATTTATTACCGGGGCGTCGCGTGGCTTGTGCTGGCTGCAGGGAAGTAGATGGGAGGCATTATACAGTGGAGGGAGAGCTGCTGGGTGAGACAGACAGACAGACAGCGAGGGAGGGAGGGTGCGATCGAGGAGAGGATAATGTATCACTAATTAAAAAGAGGTTAAGAACAGTTGTTAATGAAGGAAGGGTGCAAGGGGTGTGGCAACGTAAAAAGGGATGTGATGAATTGTAAAAGTAGAGTTTACAAAAAAGAGTAAGGCGCTGTGAGGTTTAGAATGGGAGGGAAGGAGCCAAGTGTTGAAAGGAACGTTGTATGAGTATAGTAAGAGGAGGAGCTTGGGAGATATTCTGTAGTGGGAGTGTTTTATTATGATTTATAACAATATGATGTAAATATTGAACGAGAGCAAAAAGAAAAATTGAAGTGTTGGTAGCATAGTGACTGTTCTTGTTATTTAGTGATGGTAGACTAAATATATGAGACTAAAGCTATGATAGAAAACTTTAGTGCACTTTTTTTGTATTCAAACTTGTAGAATGGGGTATTAATAGAGGGAAGGAAGTCTGGGTGGGTAGGTGGGTGGGTGGGGTGGGTGTGAGGGCAAAAATCCCGTCACTTCTTTAACTGTCTGAATAGTGCAAGAATACAGACAAAAGACAGATTAGTTTATCGTATTGCACGCCATGCACGTAAACTCTGCATTGATGGAGGTGAAAGGAGAGTAAGAAGCGGAAGAATTGGAGAAAAGTGGACGAGAGAGAGAGAGAGAGAGAGAGAGAGAGAGAGAGAGAGAGAGAGAGAGAGAGAGAGAGAGAGAGAGAGAGAGAGAGAGAGAGAGAGAGAGTAATCTTATAGGAATGAAAGAATCACAGTATAGAACACACACTCAAACACAGAATACACAAAATGTTAGAATAAATATAGAAACATGCAGTGAAGTATTTGTATTTACTTTTGTTTATCTATTTCTTTTTAGTGAGAATGAACATTGATATTTGATAGAAGCTTCGTTCAGGTATACAAATAGTGTTCAGACCAAGATCAATCCACTCCCCCCTTGGACGCTCGAAAACTCACCAGAACAGCTCAGAGAGAGGACAACCCACGATGTAGAATAGACGACCTTGGAGCCTCAGCCGCATCACGCCCCTGAAGATCTCTCGAGTGTCCCAATAGTAGGTCCTGGTGATCTGTGAGAGGATGTGGTACTTTAAACAAGGAAGGAAGGACAGAGGTACTTTCAAACGAAGGAATAAGAAGGAGAAAGGAAAAGGATCTTGTTAATAAGTTCGGAAGGAAAAAGCTGCTCGTGTGACAAGAGGAAGAAGAGACTTAATATTAACAAGGAAGTTATAATGCTGTACCTTTATAAAAAGAATATTGCAAATGTATTCCCTGCGGCTCGTAACTGTCTATTCAAAACGGACTGAGCGAGGAGTCTGGGAAACCTTTCTTTTGTATTCTCTGCTATGAAAAGACAGAGCATAGAAGGGTATGGGAGGATAAAATCTCCCTTAACCCTTAACACCTTGTCTAGGCTACCCTCGTTTAAAGGTGAAATGATCTGTCTAGGTATATATATAGAGAAAGGAGATAGATGCTCTTGTATGTGTTCGTCTTTGTATTTATATATTTGCTATATTCATGCGTCCATTAGTTTCTTAGCGGCGTCAATAACATACTTTCACGTTTCAATACCTAGGTGCTCAACATGTTTTAATCTATCTCAAATGTATTGCTTTCACCTCATCTAGTTATTGTTTTGCTTATAGAAATGTTCACTTTTCATATCTTTTTATCTTTGCTTTATCTATTATTTCACCATGTTGATTGCTATTAATTACTCATTTATTGTTTTTGCAGAATGAACTTACCGTTAAAAATACTCTGAAGCTGAAGAACTCGTCATTCCTGGTGCCTGCCCTGACGAAGGAAACGAAAGGTCCAGGACGTCCCTTCGGCAGAAAGTCTCTCTTCCTTGGGTCTGGGGTCACCAGCTCCGCCCTCAGGATCTCTGCAGTCAGGTTCCTCACGTAGTTCTCTAAGACGACGCTGTGGAGTGCAGGAACGAGGAGAGAGTGAGTGGATGAAGTGCCGCTGTAAAAAACACACATCAGCTGCAGTCATCCATCCTTATTACATCACTCACAGGTGTATGCTGAGACGCCTTACTCACCCTTACTCACCCTTACTCGCCTTACTCACCCTGGCAGGTCCCGTAGTCTAGTGTCGGGCCGAGATGATGTCAGAATCCGGCTGTAGTAAAGGTGTTGCTCGAAGCCGTCCACGTGTGCGCCAGCATTGCCCGCGTGGAAGGTCCTAGACACTTCAGGGGAGACCACGTTGCGTCCTCTTTGCGCCTGGGCCTTCATGAGCCACCAGTCCCAGTCTCCAGGCTGTTGTGGGGTTGGAGTGTATTACGCGGTTTCATTAAAGCCCAAAGTTTGATTGTTGGTCTAATATGTGATGAAGTATACATGCATAGATAAAGGAGAGAGAGAGAGAGAGAGAGAGAGAGAGAGAGAGAGAGAGAGAGAGAGAGAGAGAGAGAGAGAGAGAGAGAGAGAGAGAGAGAGAGAAAAAAAAAAATATTACTCACGCCGTTGGGGATCCAGTTGGTGACGACCTGCCTGGCGTAGCTCCGTCGTACCATCCATCCGTACATTGGGAAGCTTTCTGACCTCAACAGCTGCGAGGCGTCGGCAGCCGTGTCTGGGAGGCTGTTGCTGTTGAAGGCGTTGACACAGAAGACAGTCGGGTCGTTGTCCAACACCCAAGATGCCTGATGGAAGAAACTGACCCGTTCAGGAAAGGTTAGTTAAAGTGTGCTAAATTGTTGCTGAAATCATATCAACCAAATGCATGATTACTTTAGTGTGTGTGTGTGTGTGTGTGTGTGTGTGTGTGTGTGTGTGTGTGTGTGTGTGTGTGTGTTTTCTCTTCTTTTATGTGTGTTAGCCAGCATGCGCCCACATGCACCTGTGTATGGAATATGTGAATGGACTTTTAACCTGAGAAAGTCTGGGGAGAGTATGAGGTCGTCCTCCAGCAGGATGGCCTTGTCCACGCCGGGGAAGTGTTTGAACACGCTGTACAGAGCGAAGCGAACGTTGGCGTTGGTGCGGTTACTGAGAACACCTTCCGGCCGGTGAACCAGTGTGGCCACGCCCATCACGCCCGCCAGGCCCAGCGTCTCCTGGTGGGCGCCATCTACCACTACTAACACGTCCGTCTGTCCCCCGCCCTCAATAGTATACAAGTTCCTTAGTAGTCTGAAAGGGTACAGGAAAACAATAGCCACATTGCATACTGAAGTTATGAACAAATGCAACTTAGATATGATACTGAACGAACTTTGACAGAACAAGTACTTTTTTGGAGTAAGTCTAATAAGTCATTTTTAATAATAACGAGGAAATGTGACTTTTCCAATACATATGACGGAGGTGTAAGTTGTGCATGTAACACTCACCTGTACAGATGTCGAGGCTTGTTGGCTGTGACCACCACCACGGGGATCGTTTCCTTCATCCTTACCCGCCCCTGTACCGGAGGAAAGAAACCATAGATGCATACACGTCATAAATGGCAGATTATTGAAACCCATGACACAAATATAGTTGAATTCAAGGAAAAGCTTCACACACCTGCTGGTACTTGATGTCTGGGGTGAAGGGGCTGCGGCAGGCACACAGCTCCCCGTAGCCTTCATACTGTCTGCAGAAGGCGGCGTGAAGATCCCGACCAGGCTCACTGTACCACCTGCACTCAGACTCTGGATGAAGAGAAGGTGTAAAACGCTTCATTTTGGCACTCACGAACATCATGAATTCGTAAAATAAGCAGAAGAGAAAATGTTTTTAAGAAATATTCTTGATTCGAGGCAAATCCCTTCAGTAGAATGAGGATTATAGTAAGACCATATGGATGTACACACTACACACGCACACGCACACGCACACACACACGCACACGCACACGCACACACACACACACACACACACACACACACACACACACACACACACACACACACACATACACACGCACACACCCGCCAAAGAGAGAGAGAGAGAGAGAGAGAGAGAGAGAGAGAGAGAGAGAGAGAGAGAGAGAGAGAGAGAGAGAATTAAATATAATAGCATACTGTATGTCACACTTTGCTACGACGCTCATATCCTTCCCCTTTGGCTTGTAATACTGCCACGCTTAAAGGCAACATCACACCTTTGCAACATCTGCATCACCCTAGTTAACCTTCCCCAGATATCCTCGCATGTGTTTATGAGCCACGGTGTGAGGGAGGTCGAGCAGAGCGATCCACAGCTACCTTGTCACCTGTATACACCATACGTCTCCTCCTCCACTTCACATCCAGGTGCACTGTCCTACACGCAGAGACGCCTTATTGAACCGTGCGCCGCTCAAATAACTAAACTTCCTCATATCCTCATCAGGCATCAGGCATATCTAGTCTCACGCTAGGTACTTTTAATCAGGAATTCCTTCATTTCAGGCCCAGAACACCTCACCTCTACTCTCGGGTTGGGTTATGGCAGTCAAATGGAGGCTTTTCACGAGGTGCATCCCCATCTGGAGTGTTGCTGCCGCCTCGGACACCACTCCCTTGCCCGTGATAGCCATGCCCACCCAAGGCTCACCCCAGGCCATCCTAGAACACCATCGGAACCCTAAGGAATCGAGTGCCTTTGCTCCTGTTTGACCCAAGAACAAGGCAAACTCCGGCTGTAGGAAGAAGTGATGTAGCAGTTAAGTTATGGTGTTTTAGCAATAAAATTCATTGTCATTTTCCTAATTGTAACTTCAAAAATCCTTATAATGTAGTCTTGGCCAAGTTCATCTCATGATTTAATTGATTTTCAGTTTAATTCAGCAGTACTGTCAAGGACGTTTAGATGCGTCAAGCCATTCATCAAACGATCTTACCACGGCAGCGAGGACCACAAGTCGTCCAGGCTGGAGTGCGGTGAGGGCAGCAGCCAAGTCAAGATGCTCCGCTGGCTGGTAGGTGAGGAAACGCTGACGCATCATGACCCCGCGCGGCCCTATGACCACAAGGTGAACCCCAGAGTTGGCCCACCAGTGTGCCTTCTTCGCCAGCGCGCCTCCAGCCACGTGGTACACCTGGCAGGCATGGAGGTAATGGTGAGTGTTGTGGTGAGTGTTTACAACATTGTAACGTGGTAGGTGATAGAAAAAACAATTGCTTAATCAAAAAATGTAATACACTTTGATCATGCCATTATCCTGAAAATATCACAAGAGGACGACACACATTATTCAATACTTAAAACATTGTGTTCTGGAAATCCTGGATGATTAAATTTTTCATCATATGGATCATATGTATGTACTCTAATCTTGTTTAGCAAACTTGAAATCGAATAATTTTGGAATTACAGAAAAACAATTGATAGATGCATCATTAACATCCTCTTAAAATGTGCATCGTGGAAGCAGCACAGGACAGGATAAGGCGTCAAACACTTACCTGAAAGCTGTTAATAAACACTGTCACGTTCTCAGTGTTGATGTGCACATCCACCTCCAAAGGCGCCTCCAGGCTGTCGGTGCCGCCCCACGCCACTGTCAACATTCGTCATCATTTTGTTGAGAAAGAAGATTTGATATATAAAATTTAGAAAAATATACTAAATTGTTAGTAATACTACTAAGTTGTTAGTAGAATAACACGAACTAATTTTAATTAGATAACATCTCAATGTCAACATTATGAACATCGTCAATGATAATGTAATATTTTTTTTTTTTTTATCTCAGTTTTGCATCCCCATCCTTGAGGTTGAGGTGGGCCAAATACTCACTGTGCTGTATGCGAGGCAGTTGCAGGGGCCTGAGGGAAGGATCCAGCCCTTGCCACCACCACACAAAAGATAAGTTAATATGGCAGGTGATGTCTAAAGATGCATTTTCTTGTGATTATTGATTTTCTATACATAGTGGTCAAAGTAACATCAACAACACTACTACTACAACACCAAAAAAAAATAACAACAAAAAAACTACTTATACTACTCTTACTACTACTACTATTACTACAACACCAAAAACCACCAAAAACAACAACAGCAACAACATCAAAAACAAAAACAACAAATTCTTTTTTGTTGTATTGTAATTATCAATAATATTGATATTCCTATCATTATTATTATTATTTTCATGACAATTTTGATGATAATGAAACACTCACTAGCCAGGTAATCCCATGCTTCGCGACCCTCGGCTACATCTGGGGCTGCAGCAGCGCGGGGAGCCAGCAGGGCCCAGATGACAGGCAGCGGCAGGAGGGCGAGAGGGTTGGCTCGTACCTTAGAAGTGGTCCACAACAGCGCCATGCTACTACCTTCATGCTGCTGCGTCTGAGGGTGGTGGAAGGGCGTCTGTACTCAAGGAACATCTGATACATGGGAGTAGTGGTATTGATGATGACACAGCTGCACTGACATGCCACTGGAGCAGCTTCCTTTACCTTTATCTCATGTTTTTCTCGCCTGATGTCTTCACCCACTCCTATACGGCGTTGTCATCCGCTCTAAGATTGATAAATGAATGCACTACTCACTGCAGCCTAACTTCTTTGTAACTTATATTTCTCTTCATTTACACATGTTTCCTTAAGACACTGTTCAGCCAACATCCATTCGAAGTAGCAGATTTCCTCGTCACTTGTACTCGCTAACCCACGCTCACCACCACTGCCACCACCACCACCACCACCACTCCCTCAATGTTACTGGATCCGTCTCAAGTATTCTCACGTTTTTCCTCCTGACCATGACAGGTGTCGGTATTATCATTACTAAGACATTTTTAAGACGCATATCGCTGCACACATTTATATCAAAATGTATGCTGTTTGTAAAGATAAAATTAAAAACTTGAATGTGAGAAGACGAGTGAAAACAACCTTCATTATATTCTGAATCCATAATAACAAAATGCACAACGTCAGGCTGTTTTAGGTGGTTAGGTTACAACGCTATACAACAATCTGTATGTAGGTGTTTCATTTATAAGTACACACAGGCTGATATTCTATAACATACATACAAACAGTAATCGTCTTGTAGGAGGAAAGATGATGAGGAAACTCTGCTCACCTGGTCTGCCGGTGCCTGGGGCCAGATTGCTGAGTTGGCTCCCGTCCGCCGCTCCTCGCCAGTGTGCAGGTACCGTCCATGCTGTGCCGTCCCTGCTGTGCCGCTGTGCTTTGCTGGTGTGCTGTGGGGATGATGGGTGCCTGCTGAGCGTGGAGGAAATCATGGGATACTAGAAGTGGCAGCACCAAAGAGCATTGTGTGTGGGCGTTATGGTGTGGGCGGGACCTCCTGGGGCGGTGGTGGTGGTGGTGATGGTGACAGCACTGGCGGTGGTGGTGGTGGTGGTGCGTGGAGAACTGTCATTGCGATGGAGGAACATTGTTCGTACGTATTGTATTACTTTTGTTTTCAAGCAAATTGAATCACTATTTCAAGGTTACCCTTCCGTATGTATATGATTTGTGTAGTAATGTAATACTACGTAATCACGATCACTGAATACTTAACAATTATTTAATTTTGCTGAAATTATGTAGCATTCCAGTGGAGTAAAATATATTGAGAAACGTTTCCGTGTCCTGAATATTGGTGATATTGGAAACTTGGGCCTTCCCTTGCCTAGAGACCGTGACCTTGAACTCTCCAGACTCCCGCTTCCCTCTACTTACCCGCTTACTCAGAGGCGGGACTCCACCGGCCATGTGGAGAAATGCTGTTTTTCGAGGCAATGAAGTCTATAAAAGAATGAAATTGTGTTCCTGAAGTGCTGGAAAAGCCCCGCGCTTCAATCAGAATGACATTAGGAAAAAATATTTGTTTTTTTATAATGGTAGGATGGAATACTTCAGTAATATTGCTGATGACTCGGTGAAAGAACAAAATTAGGGAGAGTGAACTTTTATTTAGCAAATTTATAGAACAAAGTTGCTTCATCATAGTATAGGAAAATACAGGAGGCATTTGTATTCCGGGCAAGGAAAAAAGACGAAAGTCAGAAAATTAATTACTCGGTAAATTAAGTTAAATCACTATTCTGTCTTGCGAGGTGTGAAATCCATGAAAATTAACAACAAAATAGTATCATTGCTTTATATTCCTTAGTAACAATGATAAGAAAATCTGTCAACTTGTTTTCAATAGTAAGGGTACATCATATAAAATAATTTTTTCGAAGTCTTTTCCATACCAGGAAAATATCAGGAAAATGATTGGGTATTCTACATAAACAATGATATAATCATTCCCCTTGCTTTGTAATTCTGTCGAATTTCCATTATTTTCTAAACTTATATCATCTTGCGTTTGTCGCATTTATTCACATATTACTCCCTTCTCTCGTGTTCATTGCCTCATCACCTCTGAGTTACAGGTGCTCACTCTTCCTTTCATCCACAGGTGACCGCCAGTTTAGGCCATTTGACCTCGAGGCTCACCAACGAACTCAAGGTTGGTATTTTAAATGTCGATGTTGATCACAATTCATGCATCAAAACTGTTGTTGTTGAAGTAGTAGTAACCGTTGATGTTATTGTTATTGCTGTGGTGGTATTTGGATATGTGTATATATATATATATATATATATATATATATATATATATATATATATATATATATATATATATATATATAATCAACTCTGTAGTAGAAACACATTGTTCATTATGTACCATTACAAAACTGCGGTGAGGAAGATACTAGTAAATTGAGTCCAAAGTTCACTTACATTATCATCTGCCTCGATGGTTCAAACACGAACGAATTAGGATTAATTTTCTTCCCAACTTCTTCGCCCCGTTATGACCTTAGGATCTATCTGGTGGACAAATGTTTTCCTTATTTGATTATAATATCTCTTCCTCACCTCTGCGTTTGCTTCGGCAGCTGCAAGAGAGAAGCACATCCGTCTGACGCTGCGGCTCATCGACACACACGTACAGGTGTTCATCGACGACGTCCTGGTGAGCCATTTGTAGCTACTGTATGTGTCCACTGGATCAGTAACGACGTGTTCCTATACATCACTTCGGAACAAACAACCTGCCTTTATTATCAGGAATACGAGAGTAAGGGACAAAGACCGTTGATGATGAGTCCAGGAGCGGCCCATTCTGGTGTACACGTGTTGGTGATGCACGAGTCTGGAGGACACCTCATGATGGCCCAACACTTCCGGACACACCAGCCAGCAGAACACCAGCGTCTGCGGCAGTGTTTGTCTAACGTGCAGCCCGGCAGGGTGATGGCGGTGCTGGGGGCGGTGAGTACAACACGTGGGGGTAGGGGGAAAAGAGAGAAAGAGAGAGAGAGAGAGAGAGAGAGAGAGAGAGAGAGAGAGAGAGAGAGAGAGAGAGAGAGAGAGAGAGAGAGAGAGAGAGAGAGAAAAAAAAAGGTGTATACAGCCTAGGTACTTTTACAAAAAGTAAAATGGAGCTAGTGAGTAGACATTCGGATATTTGTAAAAAAAAAAAAAACATAACAAGACATCACTGATTTTAAATTGATGTATTGTAATTCGAATAGAAAATACATGATTGAGCAGAACTTACATCAGATTGTTTGTAATGCATGTTATGATATTTCTTATCTTTCTTTCTTCATGAGTGTATTCCTTATAATACTCACCATTATTCCCCTCCTCTCTATCCTCCCCTCCCTCCAGCCTGAGTGGATAATGTTCATGAGTGAGGAGGCTGAGGACGCCCTCACGGCACTGGGGTCGAAATGGGCGGCGCGTGTTGGGCAAGGGGAAGTGTGGGCGTGGGTGGGCGTAGTAGGAGGAGTGACATTAGGTGAGGCAGTCACCACGAGGGAGATGAAGCAATATCCCGCATCTGACTTGCGGCTGGAGGTGTACGTGGCCAAGACCCAGGAGGCAGGCAGGTGAACCTTGGTGTACATAAACAGGTGGTGGAGTTCAATACAACCATCAAGTCCTTGACAGATTCACAAAAAACTTGCTATGCTAATTTTGAGTTGAGAGTATTATTGATGTGACACTTACTTCTTTGTGAATGTATAGGTTGTTGCATTACATTATTCTTTTCCTTATTATGCTTCTCCATTGAAGGCACAAATCATTGGTCTTGTAGCTGTTGGAGTGGTTTGAGGACCTTTGCCACTGTGTATAGGTTAGATAATAAATAATGTTGAATTTAAATGTAAAATACGTGCACATTATTAGCGTGTTTTTCCTGGAAGCAGCAGGTGTGGGTGGTACGATGCTCCGGGTGCGCACCGCCAGGCGACATTCTGCGAGCAGTATGAAGGATACAGTGACTTGTGTGCGTGCGAGCGGCCCTTCTTCCCTGAGACACGAAAACTTCAGGTAAATATAATAAAAGGATCACTTCAGGCGATTCTTTTCATAGCATAATTCGATGAAGGTGTTTTAAGCCGGTGAGGAAGCATGTAAGTACTTAGCTAACTTACTAACTACTTACTAACTTACTAACCCTAGCGGCTCCTCCTCCCTCAGAAACCCATCTCGGTACGCGAAGACATCCCTGTCGTGGTGGTGACCGCCAATAAGCCTAACTACCTCTACAGGTGAGTCACACGTGCCTTCCTTCTCAACGTGTTTAGTAGTGCGTGGTTTATAGTTCATTTTAGGGAGGAAAGTCAACTGACAATAACAATTCTTCTCTGAGGGCCACGCGAGGCTGTTTGAACCAAGTACACTTACCCTCGTGTCTGAGTCTGACTGCTCCTTGCAACGACACGATAAGTTGGGGAGGATAAACATTATGGTGGCTTTGTTATTCTATATAAAACCATGATCTAAACGACTATTTATCTATAGATCTGAGTATAACACATATATATATATATATATATATATATATATATATATATATATATATCAAAGAGAGAGAGAGAGAGAGAGAGAGAGAGAGAGAGAGAGAGAGAGAGAGAGAGAGAGAGAGAGAGAGAGAGAGAGAGAGAGAGAGAGAGAGAGAGAGAGAGAGAGAGAGAGAGAGAGAGAGAGAGCACTAGAGAGAGAGAGAGAGGAGAGAACTGCCTTTTACTGTGAATTTCCATTTTCTCCTGACAGACTTCTTCGTCAGTTGTTCACGCAGGCGGGAGGGTGGCAAACAGACGTGTTAGTGGTGGTGGACGGCGCCCACCAGGAGACACTGGCTCTGGCGGGCGTGATGGGCGTGGCCACACTGGTTCACCGGCCTGAAGGTTTTCTTAGTAACCGCACCAATGCCAACGTTCGCTTCGCCCTGAACAGCGTGTTCAGACACTTCCCCGGCGTGGACAAGGCCATCCTGCTGGAGGACGACCTCATACTCTCCCCAGACTTTCTCAGGTCAGGCTGAAATGCTGCTCTGAGTTTTTGATTTTTCACATTACTGTATGAAGAAGAGCACACCTGCACTTTAATCCTCGCACACCTTGGCAGTCACTATTTGTTCGTGTACTGTATCAATTGCACGGTGAGGAGTGTACTCACAGGATCACCTTTTGCGCATAATTTTCTGATTGTACATACTAATCAATTTTATGTTTTATTGTATTATGTTTATTGTCTTCGCAGTCGTTGTTTGAGTATAACCTTCATGCATGCTCCTATCACATCGCTGTCACCCTATATATCACCTTTTTGTTGTATGGAGTGACAGTTGGTATCATTGGCAATAGGAGTATCATCTTCCATTAACAAGAAAAGTCACATTCCTTTTGTTGATACACAAATCTGCTTTGCGGCATACAAGTTCCCACAGCTCTCTCCCTCCCCTCACCTTGCAGATTCTTCCATCAGGTGGCACCACTGCTGGACCAAGACCCCACAGTGTCTTGTGTTAACGCTTTCAACAGCAACAGTTTCATCGACACAGCCAAGGATCCTCGGGTGCTGCTAAGAGCCAGGTCCTACCCAATGTACGGCTGGCTGGCATCACGAGCCTACGCCGCTGAAATCACGCATAAGTGGGTGCCTCCCGGGGTAAGGCTGCGACAAACCTTTCCATAGTTTTAATTGATTTTCCTTATTCATTTCAGACTACCAAGGTCTGGCATATTTTTCATGATCGTTGTGATTTCTTTTTTTAAATCCTCTGTTCTCTCCTTGCAGATAGGAGACTGGGATTGGTGGCTGACTTGGGAGGACCTGAGGAAGGGTCGTGACGTAGTATCCCCTGAGGTGTCGAGGACCTTCCATGCGGGGTCTACTGGGCTCCACGTTAATGGGTTCGAGCAGGAACTTTACTTTAACCGCATGATCTACAACCAAGACCCAGAAGTGATTGTCAACGGGTTGGATTTGTGAGTAAACTAACGACTTAAACCCTTAGAGAGAGTGAGACTAAGGAATGAGAAACCAAATCTAAATAAGTTGTGTAGATAGGGACTCAAAAAAAAAAACAGTATTGAAATAACATCAATAAATTAAATCCTGTCGCTCATAATTTAAGGAAAAGCAACATGACTATTTTTTTTTCTAGAATACTTAAAGCCAAATATGATGAGCTGCTGCACCGTGACCTCAAGGCTGCCCGGCCGGTCACAGTACCCTCCCACGACCTGTGCAACATGACCTGGGTGCCAAGGAACAGCCCGCGACCCTTGGTCATATACCTTTACGCCGAGGATAGTAATGACGAGTACAAAAGTTATGAAATCTTCCTAGTGGTTAGTAGACAAAAGTTCAGCACAAATATATTGCTTATACTTGTAATGTCTATGTTATGATGTAAATTTATAAAAGGTAAACATCGATAGATAGATAGATAGATAAATGAGTAGGTAGGTAGGTAGTTAAGTATAGAGATATGTAGGTAAATAGATTAATAGATAGATACTACTAGTCTCTCTACCTCTTCTCGTCTGCAGTGTTTCCGGACCTACGATATAAGCACGCGGGAGATATACGAAGGTGTGATACGGCTCAGGTGGGGCAACTCCCTTGTCTTCCTGGTGGGCTGCCCTTCCTCACCCTACTGGTAATGGCTGTCTTGGTTCTCTGATGTTGAAGACAAACCTTTAATTTAGCGAGTGTGATTGTCCAGTATGACTGTATGATGCACACACACACACACCACACACACACACACACACACACACACACACCACACACACACACACACACACACACACACCACGCACCACACACACCACACACACACACACACACACACACCACACACACACACACACACACAGACACACCACACCACACACACACACACACACACACACACACACACACACACACACACACACACACACACACACACACACACACACACACACACACACACACACACACACACACACACACACACACACATGCATGCTTTCAAATACACACTCAAGTTTTGTATATTATAGACAGATGAAATGATAGACATATTATGAACACATTTTTTTTCATAAACTTTTAGTACATACGTTTGAAGATTAATTAAGTTCCTCCTTCCTCCCGCCTTCCCCTGCACGGCCAGCAAGTACAACCTTAACAAGAGCACAGTGTTCCGACCCACACTCACTCAGCTGAAGCGCGCGGCGGCTTTTAGAGAGAACTGGGAGATGACACTACTACCAAGCAACCCTCGACTGGCCCGTGACCCCAGCCTCAACACTAACCTTGACCTGACCAACGTCTTCACCACAGGACACACTCAACGCCCTCCAAGGCCCCCGTCACCCAACGATCTGTAGGGCGTGCATCATTCTCCTCAAGAAAAGGGAGTGAGAACGATGCTTCGTCAAATTGATACTTAGATGAATGGATGTTAAAATATTTTCTTTACATACAGTGTCTTTTGGGCTACAGTGATATATAGTGAGTCTGAATAAGCCTTGACTTTAATAAACATAGCCGTTATTACATGCAAGATTCTGTTTTTCATAATGTACTGTACTTACTTGTATCTTATTGTCTGATGGTGCTAAACAGGAGACTCACGCATTGTGGCGATGAAAAACTAGTAAATAAAACTCATTAGCAGATCAATTTCTACTTAGGTGAGGTTCTGAATGAAAATATGAATGCCAATATCTCTCTCTCTCTCTCTCTCTCTCTCTCTCTCTCTCTCTCTCTCCTCTCTCTCTCTCCTCTCTCTCTCTCTCTCTCTCTCTCTCTCTCTCTCTCTCTCTCTCTCTCTCTCTCTCTCTCTCTCTCTCTCTCTCTCTCTCTCTCTCTCTCTCTCTCTCTCTCTCTCTCTCTCTCTCTCTCTCTCTCTCTCTCTCTCTCTCTCTCTCTCTCTCTCTCTCTCTCTCTCTCTCTCTCTCTCTCTCTCTTTTCCCCTTCCCTTTCCACTCCCCTTTATCCAGCATTCTCTTTTTCTCCATCTACATCTATCCATCTCCCTCTTCCAATCTATTCAATCCTCTTTACCAAATACATTCTCTCTATCTTCGTTATATGCACTGAATTTCTCTATTTTTCTTCCCTCGCCAAGTCCCTCCCGCCCTTTTCTGCATCAGTGCACTACCCATACCCGCCCGCCAATAAATGCTTAACAAAACGCATTTATATCCCACACATTTTGCTGCCAGACCATTTAGAAATATGCAAAAATATGTACACTGCAGAAACTTTTTATTGTTTACTTGTACTACATGCTGAGCGAGGGTAATAAAAGTGCAGAATTTTCGCGTTAAAAAGGGTACATGACAACTCACGTGGGTCCGACAGTGTGGAAACCAAGCTGTGAACTGTTTCGGAGCTTCGACACGCTGAAACACCTCAGTATCGGATTAATTTGCTACGATGCGTTGGCGGCAGTAAAGAATGTGTCTGTGAGGGGGTGAGAGGGACGGACTGGCTGGCTTCGTGTGCCTGACAAAACGTTTCAAATTTGTTTCCGAAAGTGACCACATGGGAAGGTTGACAGGACGGCGCTGCTGCAGGGACGCTGGTGGTGGTAGTGGTGGAAGGAGGAGACGTGGGAGTAGGAGTTGGAGGTAAGACGTGGAAAGTATTGGTGAATGATCTGATTTGTGGGGCGATGGTATTACTTTATGGCTCAGTGAATGGTGCAGGAAGACAAGAAGACTCCGTGAATATAGTGTTTCTCTATGTATTCTCTCGCATCCAACCAGTCAATAGTTTGTGTCATATTATCCATTTATATTCTCTTGCTTATTGCTCATTTTGCTCTTTTTTCCGCCTACAACCTTTTTGCTTTCCACGTTCTCCATTATTAGTTTATGTAATCCTTCTCTTGTACCCTCACACCCTAACCCTCCCCCCCCCGTATGAGTATTCACCCTCAACAAGATCACCAAACTTTACACTCCAACATTACTGCTCCCGTGAACCCCCATCCCCTCCCTCAGACCACCCCATCCCATCACTATCAACTCACCGTCACCTTATTCCCTCTTGTTAAGCCTATTACGCTTAGGAAATAGGTGGTTCAACAATTGGTCAGGATTTGGGCCCCTGCCAATTTTCGGCCGCAGTGAGCAGGAGGTGTTTCATCTGCGACTGTTCTCACGGCGACCAGCCTGTGGGAGAAGGGAGGGAAGGGAGAAGAGGGTGAGAGAAGAATGACAGGCAGACGGGCAAAACACCATTAATGAGATACTGCTCATCACTTTACTTTGCTAGGGCGGGCGATTGAGGGGAGTAAAGGAGAACAGACCATGGAGGAAAGAGCAAGGAAAGGAAACTGTTGGAGAAATAAACGTAGAACAGCGAGGAAAATAATCTGGTTGAATATAGCAAAGTTTAGCCATCACTGGGAACTGAGAGGGAAGACGAGCGAGAGGATGACCCGAGGAAAGGCTTGAGGAACGAGGGGAGCAGACAGAAGAGCCTCGGATAAGACGTCCGAGAACCCATGGAAAGGCCGAGGAGGGAAAGCGAGGGAGAGAGGGAAAATATGCATAGCCGACTGAAGGGCAGGGGAGGGAATGGCAAGGCAGAGGGAGAGGAAGAGGGAGAGGGAGATAGAGAGAGCTTAAGCTGCGAGTGGGGATGGATATTGGCGGCGGAGGAGTTTGTCTGCCAGTGGGATCGATGGAAAGGGAGTGAGGTGGAAAGAAGGAATACTAAAAAGGGAAGACGTGTGAGTGAGGACACCTTGAGAGTTTCAGTAAAGGAGGAATGAGGGAGTCAAGGCGGCGGTGGTGAAGAAGGTTGAGCGAGGGACAGAATGATGGAAAGAAAAAGAGAGAAGAATTGTACGTGAGAATGGAGTGAAAGCAAGAGGAAAAGGAGTGACGCGAGTGATAAAAAGTTATGTTCTTGAAAGTGAATCTTTTAGTTAACCTTGAAAAGAATGAGAAAGGAATGACAAGGACAAGCTAGAGAACAAAACGAGAGGATTAAACTAAGAGAGGAAAAAGGGGAAGGAAAAACAAAAGGACCGAAGGGACAAACGGAAGGAAACTCCAAGAGAAATAAATGCTAGCTAATAAATACGGATAAAGAAAATAAAAATAACAAATACTGATGAATAGGAGATGGAAAGAGGGAGTATGTTAGGATATCAGAATGAGGGTATTCTTGAGTGGGCTGACAGACCCAAGCTGCACTTTTATGAGAGGGGAAACTGATGAAAATTAAAGAATGAGGCTGTAGGTTCCTGATAAAGTGAGGAGAGGGAGGATGAAGAGGGAATGGGAAGATCTGCTCCACTTCCTATTGACAGGAATGGAGAGGGAGAAGGGAGGGCGGGTGATAGACTTGAACAAAACTGTGCCTTGCAGTTCTATTATTAAAGTATCCACCATAGAAAATTGTTGCTCAAAATTTTCACACGTTACCAAAACACAGCCAGCGACATGTCATCCCTTCCTGCGTCCACTTCATGAAGCTTAACTGTACAAAATAGTTCAAGGAAAATATGACCATTGCAATGTGTTACACAAACTAAATATATGAGCCCCATAAAATATAATCTACGCCGGTTGTGTAAACATAGTTGGTCTAAGAATGCTGGAGCCTCGTACTCACTCTCTTTACTGTTGAGGGCGAGGGTCTACGACTCTACGACCTTCCTGCTGCCGTTACTGTGGTGGAACCTCGTAGCTGACCGCCATAAAGTGCACATCACCGTGCTCATAGTGTGTCGAGGCAACTAATAAGGAACCTTCTTTGTCTTTGTCATGCGGCAAAGGAACTGTAACTAAGGAACTATAACATAGTGTGTTCTCATGAGTGTGTGTGTGCCTGACACATACTTGCCAGAATAGTACTTGTAGGAAAGCATGAACCAGGTGGACGATATCAGTAACAACTGTCTATGGTAGAGGGAGTCACAGGTGCTTAGGGACGTGTTGTAACTAAGCAAGTTAAAGCACTTCAAGTGTGGCACGTTAGGTCGAGACTTGTATCAGCATCCCCTGTGCAGCATCCCTTGGCAGCAAATGTAATGTTCTTAAAGTCCTGCTCTCCACATGTTGCCGTCAAAGGGCTGTTCCCTCACAGTTATATAGTTTAGGTCAGCCTCTGTAAGACGCACCACTTGGAATACAATGGGAAGCGTCTGGCTCCGTTGCCATGCTGGTGGTGGCGTCGTAAAGCAGAGGCGGGCTGGCGGCGGCGCAGGAACAGACTGTGGGTGAGCGGCGAGCCTGATTCATGGGCTTAAGCCGAACGAACGACCACTCCCTCCAGGCTTAGTCCTTGCCAGGTCACGGACGAGGGGTAAAGGAAGGAAACTGGGGAAGCGAGGGAGAGGCGAAGAAAGGGAGTGACAGAAATAAGCAGAAACAAATAGATACAGACAGACTAACTGGACAAACAGATTGATATTGAAATACTAAGATTGAAATTGAAGCATGGAAAGAGAGAGAGAGAGAGAGAGAGAGAGAGAGAGAGAGAGAGAGAGAGAGAGAGAGAGAGAGAGAGAGAGTGAGTAAGAGAGTAAGAGTGAGTTAGGCTAACCTTCTCAGAGCTGGTAAACAGAGACAAACTAGACAATAAAGGAAATGGAGGGAGGAAATAAGAAAACTTCGGAAGTGAATTATTGGAGTAGAAGAACAGCAAACATTGATGATACAAATACATGGGAGTCGCGTCTTGCAGTGGCGTGGAAACTGTTGTCTTGGATAATCATAATCTATCATCAAATATTCCCTTGTAGCTTAGCGTAGCGCCGATGCACATGAAGCCAACTTAACATGACGCACCGTAACCGTCATTTGTTTAGCCGTTTACTCTTACTTATTACTCGTATGACCACTAGTTCCCCTCACTACTAGTCACTCCTAAGACTGTTTCTGCCACTCACTCCTTGTTCCAATCAGTGATGGCTAACGTAACACTAGGAGTACTTTCTCCTCCTTCATGTGGTGTTGAAGGACGTAAATCAGTGTCTACAAGAGGTTGTAAAGGAAAAGAAAAAGAGATAATAGAGAAAAAAAGTGTCTTACTCTAGCGATATTATACGAATATTGAGACAAATTGAAACATACAGATAAACTTATACAAACAAACTGGCAAGTAAACAGACATGGAAGGAAGGAAGTAAACAAAGAGTATACATACATTGATATACAATTACGTACGTAGGTGATCAGTACAGTAGTGTTTGGATGGGCGGCTTTTCATGATGTGGTGGTTGTCATTCCTTTCCTCTCTTTCTCAACAATACGAGTGGTGTACATGCCAGGGTGGTGGTGTGGGATTCAGAGACCTTCTTTTCTATACTTTTTTTTTCCCTTTTACTTTGTTCCTCGCCTGGACGCCTCTGAGCCAGGGCGACATCTGCAGTGTTGTTTTCCAGTGAAGTTCCATTTTTCGTGTAGAGGCGTCGTGGCTGGCAGGACAGTCTCTCGTTACCCAGCGGAGACATGCAAATCCCGTGTCTGGGGTCATGATGGAAGGCCGCTATGCGTCTTACGGCGGCAATACTGGGTGTCAATACGCCCCTCGCTGCTCCCTCTCTCTGTCTCTCCTCTATTCAGCCAGCGGGAGAAAGTGCTTGAAAATATGGCGGGAGGAACAGTGGAGAGGAATGCGAGGGAGGGAGAGAGGAAGGAAGGAATGGCTAAAGAGGGACATGGACAATGTAGAGGGGAGAAAGAATGTGTTTTTGGGTAAAGAACGTCACTGACAGGGAAGAGAAAGGAGGATTCATGCCGCCTAGAGGAAAGTGAGGAAAGGACATGCGTCTAGCCCAGAGAAAATACACGGAAAGAAAGAGGGTGGAAGTGAGGGCAGGAAAGAGGCAGGAATGCAGATGTGGAAGAGGAAAACACGACATGCTTGAGACAAAGTTATCAGGCATTCTTTCTGTTACATAGAGAGAGAGAGAGAGAGAGAGAGAGAGAGAGAGAGAGAGAGAGAGAGAGGAGAGAGAGAGAGAGAGAGAGAGAGAGAGAGAGAGAGAGAGAGACGAGCAAGGAAGGGAATAATGTCAACAAAGAGGCATTATAAATTGAACAAAAATCAATGATAAAGGTTAGAAAACGAACTCATAAGAGAAGCAACATTCTGAAACATAAACAAGAAACTCATATATCAAGAATAGAGGAGGACTAGGTGTTAGTGGAAGAATATAATAATAGGAGACAATATGAGGAAGGACATATTATAGAATAGGAATATAACTTTAGAGAGAGAAAGAGAAAGAGAAAGAGAGAGAGAGAGAGAGAAAAAAAAAAGTCTATATATGAAGAGAGAAGAGGATTTTAGCGGGTGTTTCAGGAAGTGACAAGGCGAGTCAGTAGAAATAAGCCAAGGCAGGGAGGCAGAGGCATGGTGGTAGAGGGGGAGCGAGAGGAAGTGTGCCAATATCGGGGTGAATCAAGGAAAATAAGTGGGAGGAAGAGGTCAGCCAGTGCCGCGGGGACCACAACGGAAACTGCCTGCCCGGGGACGGAAGCCATTAGCGTCCCTCCCTCTTGCTTTGCTGGTACACACACACACACACACACACACACACACACACACACACACACACACACACACACACACACACACACACACACACACACACACACACACACACACACACACACACACACACACACACACACACACACACACACACACACACACACACACACACACACATACACATACACATATAGGGATAGATGAATAAATATATACATAAATAGAAAGGTAAATGAGACACTAAGGGGAATCACTCAGTCTGCAGCACATTCTCACTAGCTTCCTCTTAGTTGCCGCTAGAGGAAAACAAATCCCTCACTTTCTTTCTTCTGTCACGAAGGATGAAACAAAATTTGGCGAAAACTTGCTGGAATTTGATGAATAACAATGGTAACTGTTAAGATCCTGTTGGTTATGAGCAGTAGAAAACAAAGGGTACAAGGTTAGTGGTATACGAGGGAGGTTTGCTGTGAATCTGCGACAGTAACAGGTTGTGAAAGGCGATTGAGGTCGTTAGGTTGGAAAGTCAGAAATACAAGTCAGTTTTAGCGTCTTGCTCAATGCGTTTTGCTCTTCTGTGGTGTAAAGAATCAGCTTGAGTATTAGAAACGGATCAGTGGTGTGTGTGGAAGTTACTCGCTTGTGCTACAGAGAAGGAGTTCCCGTTGGAGTATTTATTACCTGCACGTGTGATGCTAGCAGGCTGTTGTTGTGGTGGAGTTTATGGAGTACATGACAACAAGGCCTAAAGTGATTGTATGCTTGAGGTGCTGAGCGTAAATTAAGGAGCTTGACGGGAATACAGGTAAATGAAGAAAGAGATAGGACACACACACACACACACACACACACACACACACACACACACACACACACACACACACACACACACACACATGAGACAAAAAAGTTCAGGCAGCGACACGGGACAGGCTGCCGTAAAGCGAAGGCGAAGGGAAATATGCCGAGTATCTGATGTCTCCCCTCCGTGGTCGCTCTGATAAAACTTCTCCCATAAACCAACTCTCACTCAAATTTTTGCAAACCTCATAACCGCAAGGTGGAGGGGTCTTTCCTGACGGCGTATCCCACTCCTGAGCCGCCCCGCCATAGTCACCCTTAAAGCCACCTTCATCAAAGTCGACAAAAGACTGGAACCTAAACTTTGCGTTGCGTCCACGGGTCCTGAGGTGGCCATTACGATAAGCGCTATGATATTATGGCTGTGTAGCTGATACGGGTCTCGATAAATAAACATAAAAGGCCTCCATATAGAGAAGTGTAATTGTAATGAGGGTGTGGTGGTGGTGGTGGTGGTGGGTGTGCTAGAGCGTCCTGCTGACTCGGCCGCCTGAGGGAGTGTGTCAGGCTGGCGGCAGATGATGGGACTGATAGGTCGCTCGTTTGTCCCGGAGTCTCACCAGCAAGCTGAACCACTTCATTTAAACGACCTTCTTCCTCCTCTTCCCTCCTCTTCCTCTTTCACCCTCATCTCACGGTCCCCCTCCTACTCGTGCCCCTCTGCCCTCTACTCTCCCTCTCTCTCAATCTCATTCCATTTCCATGCCTTCCCCTCCTCGTCTCCTCCTCTTCCTCCTCCTCCTCATTTTCCTTTCCCCTTCACTCCTTGATTTCTCGCTCTCGTTCTTGCTCTTCTGTCACTTTATCTTTCCTTTTTATTTTATCCTGTACCTCTGTTATTTTATATAGTAAGTTTCCTACACTATATTCTTTCATAACCAGCTAAACATTCCTTTTAATTTTTTCTACCATCGATCTTTACCTCTTCATTGTCTGTACCTCGCCCTCTCTCCTGCACGCTTATCTTACTCGTCTTCGTTCCATCTTCTATATTTGTATCTCCCCCCCTTCCCCCTTCCCCCTAATGTTTCCGCGTCTCCTCCCTGACCCACCATATCCCTCCTTGGTAATCTAGAAAGAGAGAGAGAGAGAGTTGAAAGTTGCAACAAATATCTGGAAACTTTTTTTTCTCTCTCTTCAGGGTATAGTCATGTTCAGCCTCCACACAAGAACTAGCTAGTGATGTTGTTCTCTTAAGCTACAACACGATACTCAGTGATGTGCGGCGTCGTAATAGTGTGTGTGTGGCAGACGCTAATGACGTGACCACGGGGCACGGACACCTCTGCGACGGCCAAGTGTTCGCGTCCGTGGTGAGTGTTGGGGAAACTAAAGGCAAGTCCTGTCCTGTCACGCAGCCAACTTGGAGATGAATTTCTTATTTTCATGAGTTTTATCGACATGAGTGCGTCTCGTGCAGTCATGTTTATGATGAGTGATAAGGGAAGTGGGAGACGGGACGAAGGGGAAAAAATGGGAGGACAGGGAAGAATATGACGGATCGGCAAATTAAAGAGGCTGTTGAGAGTGACTGAAGTATATAAACGAAAGAAAACAAAGGAATAAAGTTGAAGCGTGGAGACACTGCACACATATCACACTCAGCGTAAGAGAAACAATGTAGGAAGAGATACTTCTTTTGTAGAATTGCACACACAAAAAAAAAGTAGAGCTCTTCCCTTTTTTCAGCCGAGTCAGATACACACACACGCCTGAGTTTTGTTTCGAGTTAATCACGCCTCGTTACTCCCGCCGGGCGTCAGTGGGGCTTTAAAGCAGGGTGTAATAACGCCAGAAGGGCATTGTCTGACGGCGTTAAGCGTCCGCCGCATGAGAAACAAAGAGACGCCTTAGTTCTCACAAGCACCTCGGCACGGATGTAAAAATGCAAATGCCGTCAAGAAGCA
The DNA here is from genome assembly GCA_029783475.1 of Metacarcinus magister. Classification (NCBI taxonomy): domain Eukaryota; kingdom Metazoa; phylum Arthropoda; class Malacostraca; order Decapoda; family Cancridae; genus Metacarcinus; species Metacarcinus magister. The sequence goes on along the minus strand of JAPQNM010000002.1, from coordinate 21,782,080 downwards.
TACACGCTATTGTCCTCCGAGATGTGGCACCGCAGCATCCGGACCTCGTCAGCGGCTATGGGGCCAAAGAGTTTAAAGGGCCCAGACCCCTATAGCCTGTGCACCTCGCTTAAAGACGAGTTACTTATCCGGTGCAAAGGCGAGACGTGAAGAGATCAAGATAAGCATGGTAGAAGGACGGGATGGGAGGAGGGAAAGGGCACCGGGTGTAATCTGTAAAGGCGTTGCCATCGCGGCCACACTCCTGCACCATTGCCCAAGAAAAGATCGCCGTAAAACCCGAGTACAGCTTGTCTCGACGCATTTTTAGTGGGTCAGATGAGATGCAAATGAAAGATATTAGCAGGCGGATTATTCAGCTTGGTGAGGCTTATGGCAAGGGGTTGAGGGGAGGACCCGAGCGCAGCCGAGGGAATTTTACTGCCCTGAGTTCCCCTTGCGAGGGATGTGTAGTATTATGAGTATATAATTGTATTTCTATGTGTAGCGCGAGTACATGTGGATTTCATCGCTCGTATTGGCTGTAGTAGTAGTAGTAGTAGTAGTAGTAGTCGTAGTCGTAGTAGTAGTAGTAGTAGTAGTAGTAGTAGTAGTTGTTGTAGTTGTTGTAGTAGTAGTATATACTAATAATCTTGGTCGTAGCATCCCAAATAAGAGTATATTTGACTAGAAATGCTGTTCCGTGGTCTTGTGTTTGATGTGTGTGTGTGTGTGTGTGTGTGTGTGTGTGTGTGTGTGCGTGTGTGCGTGTGCGTGTGCGTGTGCGTGTGCGTGCGTGCGTGTGTGAGATCCCTTGCTCACAAACTAAGAGGAATATTGCTTGACTTGAAGCGTCTGCGACATAAGCGAATTTCATCAACACTGTTAAATATCAACATAATAAAACATTATTCATTAGGACACCAACACTCTCCATTGTCAGAGTCGTTGGCTCCTTAGAGAGTAAAAAGGTACCACCCAGACTAGACACTGAGCCAAAAGAGGAAAAAGACGAGTCCTTATGAGAAAGAGAAAGATAGACGCTTACAAAAAAACGAAGAATCAAATCCCAAAACTTGAGCGTGATATCCTGCAGAAAATATGACTTGTTGCTGTTTGTCGTGGGATAAATATACCTTTGAATCATATCCAAGACGGCGATTACCTGTTTTGTCGGCAATTACGTTGCTAATGGTAAGCAAAACTGGAACACGTTTGCAGCCTTTATTATCATTGATGTTCAGTATAATAATCAATCGGTTGACAATGTCAGTTTATTGGTGTTAACTAGTATTAAGCAATCATATAATCTCTATATATGTCACGCTTCCCAAAGGACGTATGTATAGAACCACGAGTATATCATCGTGGTCGTAGTGTGTACACTTGATTCACTGAAGAACCGTCATTCAGGCTCTGAGCCAAACAAGGATAAGTTCCCTTAATGAGTAGGTGAGCGTTAAGTCGTAGTAGTTCGCCATTTTGTGGGACGTAAACAACATCAACGTAGGAAGAGAATGTTCTTGTTGACTACATGGTCGATGCTAATGTACATAGTCATGGTTTTGTTGGCCTTGTGTGAGTGTAAGCAAGAGACGAAAAGCGCGAACATTTCATTACGGTCATTTTGAAGCATGTCTGTTTCAATTTAATTTAATTCAAGGGTGTAAGTTTGAATTTAAGTCAGATTTAAGTTATTGAAAACAATCTGATCTAATCTTTGTAACCTCAAAAATCGCAAGATTGCTTACTTCATGCATGTGTTAATGTACGTTTGTGAACATTTCGAAGGTTCAGCTACAGGAGGCCACTTTGGTGTGCAAAAACAAGCTCTACAGTGGTTATAGGAAACCAGAGCTTAGTTTATCCTTGTGTCTCGTCACAATCAGTGTTGGGTCTTGAACCTGGAATTAGTTCATCAAGTAGAGATCAATTTCTTGTAAAATCATGTGATACAAGACTGAGCAGGTCTTACGATAATTCCAATATCCATTGTCTACACATGTGTGAAAGTGAAGCAAACCCAAGGAAAAAGAGAACAGTAAACTAGCACAGAAAAAAAATGCTTTGTGATCATTATGAAATAAATATGTTTAAGTTATATTGCTGTAACACATTTCTTTTTTATAATTTACATAACTATGATGATCAAGTCATTCTTAACAATTTGTTAGCAGATTGGTCAAAAACTAAAAATAACTTCATACGATATCAAAAGTTAAACAAAATAATTCCTCTTGTTGAAAGCCATAACATCCGTAGCAATGTTTACCGTTCAGCAACTCCGAGATAAACTTACGGTTTTAAAGAATTCCAGTCGTTAACTCAAATACCAACATATGAGAACAGCAATAAAGGAGGAGCAGATCCCATAATGAGTTGAAGAGACACAGTTGAATCAGATCAGCAGAAAGATGAGGAAGGAAAGGAGAAGAAGGCAAGAGCAGGACCTCACAAACTAGCAGGACAGCCGCTGAGGGTCTGGACACATCTGGAGGAACATTATACCGCTGGCGCCTCCGTGTTGGTAATTAATGTCAAGCCTGCTCCCCGCACCCTCCTCTGTGGCAAGCCCTTATGGACACATTCATCAGAGAGATGATCCGCTGCCGGGAAATCCTACAGATTCCTTCAGATTTACACCCACTTCATTTCCTTTGGGTTTCGTTCAGCCTTAGTCCTGGAGAGGTGGGCGAAGGCTTGACCTGCTCTTCGTGAAAGTTAGTGTAAGTGGTATGAGGGTGATGCCATATCCTCATGAGTATAAACGTCCTATGAACATCCTCCAGCCTTGCAGGAAACCCTCGCAGGAAGGAGGTAAAGAGCGTCTTGGGGAAGGAGCGACAGCAACACCACCGTGGACAGAAAATAAAGATTCGTAAAGAAAAGCAACTAGAGTCCAGGAAACGGACCGGAGAGGCAAATAGTTTGTCTCTCTCTCAGATGACCACCACTTATATGGATTAGTTTTGACCCCAAGATGCCACACACTACTATTTGAGGTGCTTCCCCCCTAAAGGATGTTGCCCCTCAAACTAGCCACTTCACGCCCCGCCACTGCTTGTCCTGCAGCTCCTCGTGAAGGCTGATGCGCGTTAAAGGTGATGCAAGCAGTGTTCCAAGCAAGCGAGGACTCCACTGACCAACCTGGGATCAACACAAGTAGCTGTAAATGTAAGATTCCATCAAAAGTTTGGCCCTTATGCAAGTTGGGGCAGTTGTCGGGAAGAGAGGAAGAAAAGAAAAGAAAGACACGAGAGGGTAGCCAACATCCGCTTGAAAAAAAAAGAAGAAAAAAACTTACCTATTTCTCCAGACAAAACATTTTTCGAAATTGTGTTTGGTCAGTTAGGCGCAGCGTACAGTTAGGAATACTAACTGAACCTCGCTGTGTCGTCGAGTGCGTTTTTCTTTTTTTCCTTTTTTCCCGCATTTTTGCCAGTTTAAAAAAGAAGAAAAAAAAAAGAAAAAAAAGTCGTGTAGGGGCGGTGGCCACGCGGTTTAATTCAGGGCGGGCCAACGCTGGCAGGGTCAGAGCGGCCGGACATATTGGCCAAGGAGGAGGTGGGGCCAGGCCATATTTAATACCCGGGAGTGGACGCTGGCCGAGTTATGTCTTGCCGAGGTCGTTGTGGCTGCTTCCCTTGTCCAAAGTTGGTTGACGACACCATAAACTGGAAGGGAGGGGAGGCAAGGAGGGTAATGGAGAGGGAACCACTGCTCCCTTCAACCCCTCTGCTCTCTCTCTCTCTCTCTCTCTCTCTCTCTCTCTCTCTCTCTCTCTCTCTCTCTCTCTCTCTCTCTCTCTCTCGGTGGAGGGGGCGGGGAGGGGGTAGTTGAGCCACAGCCGCGCGAGAGATAAACGTCGGAGGAGCCACCTGACGCGGGTGAAGCAGCTGGCGGTAAAGAGCATCATCGACACACAGGCTGCGCTCATCCCCTCGACCCCTCACACATGTCGGTTCCCAGCTTGCACACACACACACACACACACACACACACACACACACTGGAATCCTATAATGTGCGTTCCTTTTTATATCAATCACGAGCGTCACTGTCACCACCACCACCACCACCACCACATAAGTACTATCACCACCACCATCACCACCAACTTAACCACCGTCACAAACTCGCCATAACAACACCATCTACACTGCCACAACGACACCGTCACCGTCACCTCATCACCATTATCATACCCTTATAGTGCTTTTTTACACTCACTATACTTTTCACCTCAACAATAGCATTAATTACTACAATACCACCAGTCCCACAACCACAATCACCAGCATTACCTCACCACAATACTCAGTCATACCATCGCTGCTTTTTTTTATCTACTCCACCACAATCCCGCCACCACATCACCACCACAACAGCACCACCACCACCACCACCACCATACCTCCGCTGGCAACATCCTCCCGCCACGACAATATGAGAGAATATCGTGTCCGCTGGAAGACATAAAAGTTGACCACTGCTGAGTGGACACAAGAGTTCCGGCCGTGTGTGTGTGTGTGTGTGTGTGTGTGTGTGTGTGTGTGTGTGTGTGTGTGTGTGTGTGTGCGTGTGTGTGTGTGTGTGTGTGTGTGTGTGTGTGTGTGTGTGGGGAGGGGGGGTATGTGGTTGTGCTGGTGTGTGATCTGGTCCAGTGGTCGGATGGGCAGGTGTGCGGAGAGGGAGGGTGATACGGTACTAAATGTTGAGTTCATCACTAAAGGGTGGGTGGGTGGGTGTATTCTCGTGTATTGTGTACTTATAGTTTATATCGAAACTATGTCTGTTTTTCTTTTACCTTTACAAGTTTGTCTGCCTAACAACTTCAAGTATACAGTCCTACTATGATCGTGTGGAAATAGTTTGTTTTATTTCCATTTTATGTTGTCATTCAGGATTACATTTACTATCACTAGTTTACCATCATTCATACAGTAATTGTAGTTGGCATTACTAAAACTACATATCACAACAGTTTTATAATGATTGTTCGATATGGAGGAGAAAAAAATCTAATTTACATCTTCTTCCCATTACACGGATATGCATGAACACATTCCCAGCTATTGTTGACGTTGAAGGGCGCGTCTCCCCCATACACGAGGCAAATTTCCCTACGAAATAAAAAATCTTCTTTTACTCGTCTTTTATGAGCGTGTTTCCAAACTCGTTACCAGATCTTAATAGAGATTAGGAGTCCTTGTATTCTGAGTGTGATTTCATGACACAAATGGTACATAAAGTCCCCACTAGATGGTGTGTTCCCGAGCTAGGTTTACTCTGGAGCCACCACCCGACGATTGGTCACGGCGCAGCCTGGCCTGGGGCGCCGGCCGACTGAGGGGTGAAGTGATGGGAGGAGAGGAAGGGAATAGGAAAAGGAGGGTCGTGGCAGACGCTTCGGGATGTTCATAATGTTCTCACGTCACGCTCATTATAAGGGGCAGAGGGACTGGTGACACGAGGCTTGCTAGTACGTGGAGCGGAGTGGCAAATCTGATCCTCAAGTGTTGTCACGTAACTTGAGTCAAACGTTGTGGTGGAAGACAAATAAGACCAATTCTAAACAAATGGTAGAAACATGAAAACTTAATTTGTTTTCCAACTCCTACATGTGTTTTCCTTTGAATAAATCAGATGCCATAAGTAGCAAAATATCGGGCGAGACGGGATGGTGTGAAGACGTGACAGTGTGTATTGCTAGCACGGCAGCAGGGACTTAACAAACACGATGCAAGGACGAGGCGCGTGGAGTGCAGTATGGAAATTGTCAGAATCACAGTTATTCTCCATGTGTTGCCTGCTCACCATCTCTGTACAACTTTGCTGCTACTTCTACTTTTCCCATGAAACTATCATGTATGTCGGCATGCATGTTAAGGGGCCGAGGGGCCTTGGGGTGGGGCCGATCATTCGATACGAATCTTGCTCGTTATGGACTAGCTCTTCTCCCTAATCTTAATTTTCCACCACCAACAATACGGGCATTGGCATCAGGGGCACTGTATATCGCGTACACTGACGGGAACTGGCTCAAGCTTACCTATTACCAAAGCAACAGTAATGTATAGTAATAATGTATGCCAGAAAACAACCAAAAGGATCAGGAATGAAAACGACGAAGACTCGAGGTCGAGCGTTGGCGGTACAAAGGGATTAGTTTCGCGGATTTGTCTCGGCCCCTTATGGAAATGTAATGGCGGGACGAGGCATAATTAAATCATCATCGGCAGGACCCTTTCGAGACGCGGAGGGAAATGTGTCGCCAAGCTTGTCGGCAAGACTGCCCTTACACGACCTTACTACGAACTCAAGGCAAGAAATTACAGGCCGTTCAGTAATAGATTATGCATAGAAATATTCGAGACTCCAACAAGGACTCAATACAACGCTTATAATTTCTTTCTCCTTCTATTCCTTGTATGGACACAATTTATTTCCCAAAACACATATGAAAAAGTAGTTCGGCAACATAAATACTTAAGCTTAAAAGCATAATCAACAAGAAAATCGAGCCTTCATGTGCCTTTTTCGAGAGTGTCTTAGGTGTTGGAATCAGTGAGTTGCCGCCATCACATTCCTGAATCGCTGACGTCACTCCGCCTGGGAACGTTTCGATTTTGCAGTTTCCGTGACACGCGATAACAACCTTGTAGTTAAATGGAGACAGGAAACACTGGGAAACTTTCGACGGGAGAGGGAGGGAGGAAAGGAAGGAAGGGGCTGCTGTACTGCACGCTGGGAAGGTTCCAACGACGGGCCAGCGACTCATGGAAACAGCAACACCATATCAGAGGCTGGAAGAACATTCATCATGTTAGGAAGCTGTGACATCTTTTGTCTAATTCATCTCTCTCTCTCTCTCTCTCTCTCTCTCTCTCTCTCTCTCTCTCTCTCTCTCTCTCTCTCTCTCTCTCTCTCCTCTCTCCTCTCTCTCTCTCTCTCTCTCTCTCTCTCTCTCTCTCTCTCTCTCTCTCTCTCTCTCTCTCTCTCTCTCTCTCTCTCGCTGGTGGTAAGAGGGGGAAGGAATGAGTTTAGGAGGGGTAGGGATCAGCCTGTCTATTACTCACACACACACACACACACACACACACACACACACACACACACACACACACACACATTATTATTATTATCTTTATCTATCATATTGTAAGAATTTCCCTCACCACCACCACCACCATCACCATATTGATGAATAAATACTATAATAATAATAATAATAATAATGAATATGAGGTGATGGTAACGGGAATAATGAAAATATTTCTTGTATCTTATTTTTTTCTATATATTTTTTTAATGTTTGATATTATAGTAATGATGAAAATGAGTCCAGATTCGTGTTCAGTAGAATCGAAAACCTATATGTACAAATTTTCATGAAATTCCGAGGTGTGGAAATTTTCATGAAATTTCCAAGGGTACCACCTAAGATTTTTTAGCAGAAATCATGTATTTTGAAATAACTCGAAAACTATGAGGTTTACGTAAAAAGAGTATAGAATGTAAAAGAAAGAGCAGGACACGCCCGTTCTTTTCAGCTATAGTGATATGGAATTGGAGCATATGTATAGATGTAAGAATTTAAAAAAGAAAACATTAATTTTTATCACAATAATTAACTTTTCTCCAAAGGTATAATAGATATTGGAAAGGTGATGACACCGATCGATAGATCCTTTCAAGCTGCATAACTTTTTTTCTAATCTTTTATCCTGTAAGAGTAATAGTTTCGTAGTAAAATGGCAAAAACATATTTGACCTCAATTCTGGTGGACATTTTCGGACCACAAAATCAAAAATTCCTTACCGTCACAGATACGTGAAAAATGACTTCAATAAAACTTCTAGATATTCCAAATTACAGTACAATTTGTTTAAAAAGTTTTAATGTATGACAAACAGTTTTAACCGCAGTAGCAAAAAACCTTCTACCCTATACCTGAAGGGGTTAAAGGGGGGGAGGGGTTAATGGGGGGGGGGTTAATGATGAAAATAAGTCCAGATTCGTGTTCAGCATGACCTAAAACATCATTGTAACAATTTTCATGAGATTTGGAGGTGTTGAGTTTCCGCGGCGCACAGCACGAGTAGACAAGAGTAAAAATGTGAGGTTAGGTTAGCTGCGGTGCCACATCTATTACTAAACTGGACCAAATACCATACACACTCGCTAATACTATATACTTTATGTAGTCTTATAGTATATATAATACTAGTATAGTAATATAGTAGTATAGTATATAGTATTAGCGAGTGTGTATGGTATTTGGTTTGGTTTAGTAATAGATGTGGCACCGCAGCTAACCTAACCTCACATTTTTACTCTTGTCTACTCTTGCTGTGCGCCGCGGAAACTCAACACCTCTGAATCTCATGAAAATTGTTACAGTAATGTTTTAGGACATGCTGAACACGAATCTAGACTTATATTCATCATTACCCCCCCATCACCTTAACCATTTCCCCCCCCTTAACCCCTTCAAGTATAGGGTAGAAGGTTTTTTGCTACTGCCGTTAAAACTGTTTGTCATACACGAAAACTTTTTAAACAAATTTTACTGTAAATTGGAATATCTAGAAGTTTTATTGAAGTCATTTTTCACGTATCTGTAACGGTAAGGAATTTTTTTATTATGTGGTCCGAAAATGTCCACCAGAATTGATGTCGAATATATTTTTGCCATTTTACTACGAAACTATTATTCTTACAGGAAAAAGGATTAGATACAAAGTTATGCAGCTTAAAAGGATCTATCGATTGATGTCATCACTTTTTCAATATCTATTATACCTTTGGAGAAAAGTTAATTATTGTGAACAAAATTAATGTTTTCTTTTTTCAATTCTTACATCTATACATATGTTCCAATTCCATATCACTATAGCTAAACAGAACGGGCGTGTCCTGCTCTTTCTTTTATATTCAATACTCTTTTTACGTAAACCTCATAGTTTTCGAGTTATTTCAAAATACATGATTTTGGCCAAAAAATCTGAGGTGGTACCCTTGGAAATTTTATGAAAATTTTCACACCTCGGAATTTCATGAAAATTTGTACATAAAGGTTTTCAGCCATACTGAACACGAATCTGGACTCAGTTTCATCATTACTATAATAACAAACAGTAAAAAAATATATAGAAAAAATAAGAGATACAGAAAATACTTTCATTATTCCCGTTACCATCACCTCATATTCATTATTATTATTATTATTATAGTATTTATTCATCATTATGGTGGTGGTGGTGGTGGTAAGGAAAATTCTTACAACAATT
>JAPQNM010000002.1:21752807-21770307 GCA_029783475.1 Metacarcinus magister | reverse complement strand
CTCCTTCCACCACAAGCTTTTCTCAGGTAACTCATTTTTTCTGCTTGTATCCTTGATGTTTGACTTTCATTCCACTCTTTAATCTCACTTGCATAAGTAATTCTCTGTAAAATTTTTCTTTACATATACTTTTCCCTTTTCTTCACTGCTTCTCTGACCATCTGTTTATTATGCATTTCCTTTATTTTGTCTTTCTTTCACTGCATTTGTGACAGCCACTTACTCTACAGTTCCTTTCATTTAAAAGGTATCTTTAGGATATTAAAGAAAAATACCTTTCATCTTTCATCTTGCATATTCTCACATGCATCACTCAGCTTTTGGGTTGGTTACTTTTGTCCTTCTTAATAATTTATTGACTATGTAATTACAAATCTAGTATTCTTTTTGCTTAATAGCTTTTATTAGCTACCACCATCTTTCATTATTTATTTCTGCAACACAGGAAAATAATCTTAATCATTGAATGTAACTCCAATCAGATGACACTGAAGAGGAACTTCAGAGAATGGTTTGGGAAAAATAAGGTGATGGGCTTTTAAGGAGGGAAGTAAAGATGGTTGACTTTAATACACCTTATAGTAGTTGGATAATGTAAGGTAGTTCTAGGAGAGAAAATGGAAGAAGTGAGAGAGTCTTAGTATTTGGGAACAGTGCTATGCAAACATGGAGATATGGAAATAGAAAATAGAGAGAATGCTTTGAAAGGCAGGTGTATCCTAGGATCACTTGCAAGGGTTATGAGATGAAAGAATATATCTATGGAGGTAAAGAGAGGTTTAAGGAACAATATTCTCCTACCAACACTGACTTATGGATCAGAGACTTGGACAAGGAATAGGACACAGCAGTCAAGAGTGTGTGTTGTGGAAATGAGTTGTCTGAGAAGAGCATGCGTTGTGACAAGATGGAAGGCTGAAAGTAATGAAAGTGTATGTGAAAGTGTGGCATGGGAGAGAGGGAGATAAATTGGGTGTAGTGGAAGGGATGAAAAGAAATATGTTGAAATGGTTTGGTCATATGGAGAGAAAGAAGAGTGAAGAGTTTGTGAAGTAAGTAATGTGAGTGAAATTGAGGGTCCCAAGAGGAGAGGAAGGTGGAAGGATATGGTAAAGGAGCACATGCATGAAAGAGGTGCTGATAGAAGGGGAGAGATTGAACAAGCAAAGAGGGAGTGTTTGGATAGGGAGAGGTGGAGGACCTTCTACCGAGGCCATCCACTTGGGGTATGTGTCCGGAGGGAATTAAACATCAGAAGCTACAGATAGGTAGATAGAATTACAAATGTATTTATCCAGTCTACTGGTAGGATACAGGTCACAAATCACACATTTAGCAACCTTACTAACCATTCCATTACACTCAAACTGCCACTTTTTCACATTCACACCCATTCAAACTTGTTATTCTCACCACTTTCATATCCTTTACTATCCCTTGCATTTCCTCTTTTGTTATCTGTAAGTCATTTAACCTCCTAACACCTAACTCCATTTTCCCTTCCAACTGCAACAATTTCAGCCTCTGTAGAGTATGAAAGACTTAGACGTGAAACAAAAAAAGACGATTAGATGTCGTGAGAAAAATCTCATAATATATATATATATATATATTGCAAATATATCTAAGTCCTGTGGTGGGGCTGCAAAAATACTACGACTGTGTTCCCTGCGGATCGTAAAAGGAGACACAAAGGGATAGAGTGACGTGTTTGGGAAGCCCGTCCTCGGTATTTTCTCCTTCAAAAAGACAAGTAAGAGAAAAGCTTCTCTGAGCCTTAAATGCCTTGTCTTGGCTACCCCCTTTCAATGGGGATATAGGCCAAATATATAGATACTTAGATATCTAAGTTCAAACCCAAAGAATTTTGTAGTTACGTATGTAATATTAAAATTGTCTCGACAAATATTGACTCACTTTGCCTACAAAATGGAAAAGTAGAGGAGATGGCCAAAGCATTAAATGATGCCTTGCATCCATTTTTACTGTTGAAGATGCCCAGGGAATCCGAGAGTTTATCCCAGCTCAGCTTAACTTAATTCTATTAAGGAATTGTGACTCTACGAAGGACACACTTAACTAAAGGACTTAATAAATAAAATCAAAGTAAATAAAACTCCTGGTCCTGATTGTGTCGGATTGAGGGTTTTAAAAGTGGCTCAATATCAAATCGGCAATTGTCTTGCGATACTTTTCTATAGTGTCGCCTTGTCTGATCCCTTTCTGAAATGGTATATTCTCGCTGACCTTATGTAGCTTTATAGGGGCAGTGCTTTCTTTATAGATCTTTTCTAATATCTCGATATACTTTTTCTTCTACTGTTTCGTATTACTTACATAAATGCTGAAATTTCCACCGAGTTGAAGGCTTTTGCATAGTCTATGAAAGTCTTGAATAGCAGCTTAGTGTATTCTGCATACATATTTATCTTGTACTTAGTTAATGACATGGTTGTTGTGAGTTGTTGAAGAGTTACTCCGGAATCCTGTTAGCTCTTTCGGCTGGGTTGAGTCCAGCTTCGTACTAATCCTTTCATGATCACTTTTGTTAAAGACTTGCATACCACACACTAATACACAGTAGACTTATTGGATGATGGATTTTTTATGACTTTTGATGTCTCCTTTCCAAGTTAATTCTATTATTATAGATTTTATTCAGTTCTTGGTACAGAGCAAGTTTGCAAACATTTAATGAAAAGTACTGCAAGTTTGTGTAGTAGAAAATCTCCTGCATCCTTGAATAGGTAAATAGATAAGCCATCCATACCTCTTTCCTTGCCCTTCCTAATTCCTTTTAGTGCTTTCTTTATTTCCTTCGTGTTTACGCAGGGTACTTCAACGTTCATAGTTTCCATGCTGTGGTCTTTGGTTTGCCTATCTTTACTACTAAACAAATTTCTATAGAATTCCTCCGCTACCTTGATCACCTCATCTCTATTATTTGTGATCTGACCTTGTTCATCTTTTAAAGCATACAGTTGTTTTCTGCCAATGCCAAGTGTTGTTGGTATTTTCATACATGTAGTTACCCTTGTTTAGAGTATCTTCATTCTTTTCATATTATATTTTGGAATATCATTATATTTTCTCTATGGTTTTAGATGGTTCAACCACATTTATTTTGTCTCTTTGTATTACCATTGTACTAAGTTTTCTTATGAGGTCTTCGGTGGCTGTTGAGAGTTTTCCGTTGTTTCCTTTTGGTGCTTTCTCACATACCTCTAGTGTTGATTCTAAGACTACATTAGTTAGGGTGTCATTTAAACTCTCTATGTATTGATTCATCTCATCTACAAGTTGTTCTGTATTTGTTCTGGATTATAATTGTAAACTCATCCAATTTCTCTTCGAGTGTCGGGGTTTTTGGCCTTTTTCTTCATATTAATTTCTCACTCTCTCTTTACACTGCATCTCATCATCTTGTGGTCATGACGTCAATTTATTAAATACTGTCACATTCTTTACTGTTTTCAGTTTGTTAGTTTGAAGGAAGTAAATTTTATTCTTAGTTTCAGCGTTCAAGCTTTTCCATGTCCACTACTTGGTTCCCTTATGATTTAAGAATGTGTTCATTATCTTTAAGTTATTCCTGTGCAAATCTTACCTCCACCTCCACCATTTCATGTATCTATTCCAAAGTTTCCTAATTTCCTAGTGCTGTAATTCCTACACCTTTTTTCTTTACCTTCATATTAAAGTTAACAATTACAAAAGAGTAGCTACAGAGTTTTTGTGCAATTCCATAGCTGCTTTTCCATGTTCATAAGATATTTCTACATCCTCTTCATTGTAGGCTGAAGTTGGTGTGTAAGCCTGTGTGACTTTAATTGTATTTCTATTATTTAATTTGATTATTAAGACTGCAACTTATTCACTTAGGTGATAGAAATTTTCAATATTTCCTGCCAGCTCTTTGTTCACCAGGAAACCTACTCCATGTTCTTTCTTGTCATTTTGTCCTTTATAGCAAAAATGTGACTGTTCTTCAGTTCTATGAAATATCCAGTTTTTCTAACCTTTCTTAGGCTCCTTCTAGTTCTTTGTATGATACTTTAAGATCACCTTCACATACAAGTGTTCTAACCTTGTAAGTGCCAAGGTATAAGTTCCAAAAGCAGCCTGTCCGAATCCAGAAATTCTTAACACTTCCTGCTCTGGAGCAGGTCTGATCGCCATCACCATGGCAAGGTAGTGTTCTTTGAAGAGCATATAGTGAATGATAAATGAAGTAGCATGTAACGTAATCCATATACATACAAAATGGGCAAGAAATGTAAAAACGACATCAACTCGGTATATTCATCAATCGCTGAAAAAGAACTGATGAGAATAGTTATGGGAAGGAGGAGGACAAAGAGGGAAGTAGACAAATATATTTCACCATACTGCAGCCTCCCAGACTCGTCTTTTGTAATGCTGTACGTGTGCTCGGCACCACACTCAGCGTAGCCAGGCACTATCACACTATTTACTGCAGTTGAATAGATTGATTTGAAAGAAATTTGTTGAAAATGATGGAAAAATTTATTTGTAGATAAAAGAAAGATGTAAACTGCTAATTGAGTGTTTGTGAGAGAAAAAAAAAATTATTTTGTATATACATATGTGAAATTTCTTGGAATTTGGAAAGTTAAAAGGTAATGTTTCTTTTCAATTTTGGTCTCAAAGAAAAAATAGTGGAGTGTGTCAAGTACTCAGCAATTATTTAGTTGATGTATGTGTTTAGGTGTTTAGAAAGTGGTGTATTGCAGTTCCAATGGATATGTTAAGTCAGCATTGACTTATTACCCAATTACAACATGCTTGGGTTTTTTGTTAAGAGGACTAAGCCTCACAGTCGCTGCCCCACTGTGGTGCCCAACCACAGCAGTTCCTCCCCAGTAAACAGCTTAAGCATCACGAGCCCGGGCGGGGACTCGATCTGCAGACCAAGTGAATGCAAGGCCAGCGCGCTACCATATCAGCCAGGAGCTGATATGAAAATTTATTTCAAGCCTGAACAGAACAGCCATGGAGTGACGTGTGACAAGTTTTGCTTGGTGTGTATGTGTGTGTGTGTGTGTATGTGTGTGTCATTCACCATGGTCTTAGGATCACGCGCTGGACTCCTGATCGCCAGCCATTACCCTCCCGGAGAGAGCATGCAGCTCATTATAGCCCGATCTATGGGTAGGACTGTGACCGTTCACACACCACACACCTCATCCTCTTGCTCAAGGAGGATAGTAACTACTTGATCATCAGTGAAAATTTGCACCTTGAGTGAGGCGCTTCGTGAACTCGAGTCTGCCGAGTGACGGTTCCAAAACAGTACCACTGAGCTACCAAGCAGTGTGTATTTACCTAGTTGTAGTATACAGGGCCTGAGCTACACTTGTCTGGTCCTGTCTCTGTATCTATATTTGTCCAGTTTTTCTTTCTGCTGATGTACATTCTTTGCCATTATTATCATTCAAGCAAATTTTTTTTTGCAATTTTTTCTTGTGTCCCCTCAAATATCTAGCCTCTCCTTTTATTCTCTATATTAGATCTTTTCCTCCTTTTCCTCGTCAAATCATATATTGTAATTAAATGTCTTCTTTCTCTTCTTTCTTTTGGTGTTGTCAGAGTCATTTCCTTTAATCTTTTATCATATGTTAGGTCTTCCAATGCTGGCACCATCTTAGTTGCTATTCTCTGTATTCTTTCCAATTTCAATACATGCTTTTTCTTGTGCGGGGACCATATTACTTCTGCATTTTCCAGTTTTAGTATAATCATTGTAGTTATAATTTCTCTCTTCATTTCTTAATCTAGGAAGTGAAAAGCCATCCATATATATTTTAGCATCCTGAATATGTCACCAAATGTTTTTCTTCTTTTTTTATTGATATAATATTTTGTTCTAACTTATATGTCCATGAGGGTTTTATTGCACTTTTTCCCATTACTAATACATTGCATTTTTTTTTATTTTGTGTGTGTGTGTGTGTGTGTGTGTGTGTGTGTGTGTGTGTGTGTGTGTGTGTGTGTGTGTGTGTGTGTGTGTGTGTCTGTCCCTTTGATGGTACAGCAAGAGCTAAGGGGATTAGGCGATGCAATTGAATGACCTAGATGGTGACCAAGAAGAATTATAGTTGACAGTCACTGTAGGAATTTGTCGTGTAGGTAGGTTTTCCTTATTGGCTGTGTGCTCTGGTTATTAAGGAAAAAAATAGTTGATAATTTTTCATATATTAAGATAAAATAATCTATCTTTTTGCATAATCTAATGTGTCTTTTCACGACATAGGAAATAAAAATGAAGTAGAAATCCGGCCTGGACTTCCTGGTTGGCTGAGGCAGCACACTCAGTCCTGCGTCACGGTTCACGGAAACTGAACAGTTTTGCATAAACTTCCTAATCCTTGCATACAAATTAGGCCAGTACACACACACACACACACACACACACACACACACACACACACACACACACACACACACACACACACATACACACACTCACACACACACACATAATCACAATATATAAATTGATTAACAACTTAGAGGAAACAGATAGAAAAGACCTAATATTAAGAAGGTTTAGTACTTACTTCCTTCCACTTACATTAGAAACCTTTGATATTATAACTCTACTTTCAGAACTTTCAGGAGTGTTATTTATTTGAACTTCTGAAACACAAGGCAAGCAAATAGGAAGAGTAGAAGGGAGATCAAACCGTAATTAATAGTTATGTGGAAGGAAGGAAGGAGGAAGACAATGTAATACAGGCGACATTAATGAATACAATTGCTTCATTTTCCTTCTTTAATTATTCTTTTCATTTTACAAGATATTTACAGAATAAAGTCCCATAATAGGCATATACATCAATAGGTACATATATTTATACCCTTCTGTTTATCTGTGTATCTGTCTGTTTACATATGTATTTATCTATCTATATGATTATCTATTTACCTAACTGTATTCATTCATCTGACTATCTATGTCTATCTATCTATATGTCTCTTTACCTGTCTATCTATCAAACTACTTTTCCCTTCGTTTTGCTTTAAAAAAATGGATTTAATTTGTTATGAAAAAGGGAAGTGAACGTGGGTTGAGGTGAGACGGGAAGGGAAATCATTAGGAAATTATATAAAGAATTTAGTGGATTGTTGAGTTTATAAATGAAATACTTTAACTGTTACTAAATCTTTTTACTTTGCTGCGTCCGCGGTGCATGCACGCATACATACGTTCATACATACATACGATTACATATATGAAATTTGAGCTGCATTAATGGTAAACCGAAAGAACATGAAACCTCCTCGGGGCAATGTTGTAATCCAAAAAGCACATGCGTATGACTTCATGCTGACAGGCAAGTTACAGTTTATATTGAATGTATATGCAACAGTACAGGTGTTTGATGGCCTCGTATAGGTAACGAACGCTTTAAAATGGAATAGATGAGAACAGTCTGCCTTGGGGTCCTGTGTGCCCTTAGGACTGTGGATTTCATTAATACAAGAGTGGTGACTGGTGGGAGAGGGAAACCAAACCAACACTAGTCATGTCATGCTTAACAAAAGAGTGATAACAGCAAAAGTGTATACAAATGTTGTCTGACCGGCAGCCTAGAACGAGGGACGCTTGTCATAAGAGGGAAGTGCTCAGCTTTGCCCCTATAGATGAAAATATACACAGAAAAAATACATCAGGATTGAAATATACACCATGAGTTATGCCAGACTGACTTAAAATATAAACATCTTTCCTGGTTAATGCCGATACCACAAAAGTCTGTCTGTATGGAGATGTGAGAGTTGATGAGAGCGTCGCAGGACTAGGGACTCGAGACCAAATGATAAAACATGAGTGAATGAATGGGTGGTGTGACGGGTGAATGGGTGACAATGGGGATGAATGAGTTTTGATTCACGTAACCAACACCACAACATAATTACACCTTCATTGTGTAGTCTTTGGCTAAACAAGAGTCAAATGTTATCATGCTTAACACTTCTCTGATCATCATACTTAATTGCTATGCTTGATGGACCTTGGAACGCAGGTCAGACAGGAGTGGTAGTCTGTAGTGGCCGACAGTATAGACTATACTTATATATTGAAAGATAATGTATATACAACAAAACAACATATCTTGATTGTGTCATCGAAGAAACGCGTGTTGTTCGTTCACATACTGAGCATACGCATACGGGTACTGAGAGAGAGAGAGAGAGAGAGAGAGAGAGAGAGAGAGAGAGAGAGAGAGAGAGAGAGAGAGAGAGAGAGAGAGAGAGCAGTAATTATGGCCAGACAGCTTCAAAGTATGCTGTGTAAGCCCTGCCGTGTACAGACAATGCCTGAGTGGGCCACGGCACCGCTAGCGACAGCTATCACAAATAAAAACTCATTTGAGAAGTAAAGATCAGGGTTACAGAACGTGCTATATCCGCCGCTGAGCTGATTAGTCTATCATGTGGTAAAGCAGATCCTTTACTGCCTTCCACCACGGGGCACAGCGAGACCCTTCCCAATGAAGTGAGCGATGAGTTGGTGCAGTGACAAATAGCTGTTCATTTCAAGTGTCGTCGCAACTAGTTATTTCATTTATACACCGACACACGCAGTGACCCAAAACTTTGCAGATTAACATGAATATCTCTCTCTCTCTCTCTCTCTCTCTCTCTCTCTCTCTCTCTCTCTCTCTCTCTCTCTCTCTCTCTCTCTCTCTCTCTCTCTCTCTCTCTCTCTCTCTCTCTCTCAAGTTTTTCATGCTTAAAAGTTTTATCTTTCATTACCGACAATATTGTCCTATGCGAGATGCTCTGATGGCGTTATGCAACAAATATTATAGTGTTTTCATTCTATAAATATTCACCACATAATGGGTTCAGGTACAACTAGGCACTGGCAAAAATATACAAACACTTGTAAAGACCCTAGAGGAACAGGTTATGTCTGCATTATCCTCGAACGGTGCAGTGGAAGTGTATTGTGTATGAGTATGTGGGAGGAGCGAGGCAATGCATTCCTTCTCCTCATCATTGAGTCCAGAGCAAGAGGTGCTTTGGAAAGCTATTCACCCTCTTCAAGCTTTATGAAGGAGACCTCAACTCTCTCCCGGGTGAGTCCGTAGCCAGTGTCTTGATGAGTCTTGCTTGCGAAGCTTTCTCAGACGTTTTTAAAGGAAGACTCCGGGTAGTCAACCCTCATTTTTAGTGTTCTGTGAGAAATCCACAAACATTGTTCTGGCTTTTCAATAAGTTGTTGACGTTTACGGCACGACAGCCTCGCCCACTGTCTGTTTTACCCTTCGTTGACGACGTCCGAGATAAGGCAGCTGCTCGGCGTCCACACGAATTCCTTGATCTTTTTCCTGAGGGTTCTCATGTCCCCCCACGTGTGATAGGCTGCGTCGCACGTTCCATATAACTGCTGATTCTGCATGCACTTGAGGAATTCCTGCAGAAGGAAAATAATGAGTTTCTGAAGCTTTATGTTAATGTTTTGATGAAACTATTTCTGGTCTATAGTTTTAATATTCTGGGATCTACAATAAGGTGGTAGAAACTACTTTTTATAACTTTTGTTTTCCTTCATGTTCCACTTGCTAGTGTTCTAATTATGTGTTCGTGCAATTATATTCTTGTATATCTTCTACTTTTATTTTGGACACTTACCTTTCTGAAGTGACACTTGACGACGGGCATGTCGCTGTCTGGACCCTCGGAGAAGAGGCCCACTCGTGTACAACACTTCTTCAGGTAGTGGTAGTGACACGCCTCCTTCCCGCTCACTGTGAAGTGAAGAATGTAATTTGAAATGCAATTACAGTGTAGAGGTTGAGGATAAGTGGACAATAACAACATGCATGTGGAAAAGTGAGGTCCATCTGAGGTGGCACATTATGGATGGTGAATCTGATTGTGAGTGTTTTTACGATACGTCATCATAAAGAAGTCACCTGATCATAATATATTACAGCACAGTTTGGGCAAGAACACTTACTCTCAGTTATGTTCTTGAGGAAGCTAAAGATGTCTGACTGTTCCCTCGTCCCGGAGCCTTCGTTGAGAGCTGCATCAATGACATCAGCGCGACACTTTTTCCTCTTACGCTTCCTCAGGTTGCGGCAC
This sequence comes from Metacarcinus magister, assembly GCA_029783475.1. Taxonomy (NCBI): domain Eukaryota; kingdom Metazoa; phylum Arthropoda; class Malacostraca; order Decapoda; family Cancridae; genus Metacarcinus; species Metacarcinus magister. Next base: position 21,760,185 of record JAPQNM010000002.1, on the reverse strand, counting down.
TGACGGAAGGCGGCCAGGCACTTCCTTCTACTCTCCCCCTTGAGGCGACGACAACCCTTTTGTTTTTTTCTTTTGAGTCTTTTATTCCTGTTTTTCTTTGATGCTCTGTTTCTTTTACTTTTCTTGTCATTTCTATTCCTGCTTTCTTCATTGCCTCGCCTTACGTTGCTCGTCCTGCTTTCAAGGAGGGATGGTTTGAGTGTGATTCCTTTCCTCTCAAGAATCTCAGGCAAGCTCGGCATGTGGTCTTCGCCTTGTGTGTTGTCTGGGTGTACATCATTATGCCTCACTCTGTGTCCGTCCTCTAAGCTGGACAAGTCTTCATGTCTCCTCTCATCAGAATTGTGCCCCTCGTGTGGGTCCCTTACTTCCTCCTGCTCCGCCGTCCGTGCACCCTCCCCGTGGTGGTGTCTGTGATGGTGCGGCTTCTGTCTTTTTTTGTGCACGCTGTCGTCACCTTCCACTGGGGAGATGCTGCGACGATCCCGCTCTTCATCCTTCCTGCAACAATACTCGATGATTAGAACACCGTTGTCTAACCTTAGGCCTCTAGAAATATATGTATATGTATACATATGTATGTATATCACACACATGCACACCGTCAAAATATTACACAACTGCAATACGTGATGGCTTTACTTTACCTAATTGTTAATGTCGCTACTTTCTTGTTGCCGATCTTTCTTGAGTTCCATATGAAGCCAGTGTGCTTGCTGGGGTCTTGTTGGGCGAAAGGTTGTGATGTGACCGTCAGTGACAATGCCACCATCAACAACGCTATGCCGAGGAACCTGGACATGTCTGGAAGAGAGAAAGAATGCAAAATGAATACGTGTTGATAAAATTAAAAAGAAAAATAGTATGAAGACTCATGGCGGCAACTCAAACATTTTCATTATTATTTACACCTAGCGAGTTTCGTTCAAAAATCCACTATTGGTAAACATTCCACAGCGAGTTGATATCCTACTCCTCAAAACAACAGCAATATAGTGTTCTGCGAGTCATCCTATATTGTGTTACCATTCATGTATGTCTACGGCAGCGGCAGTGTTGGGGATGGGCTCGGAATACCACATGAAACAATACTGATGACAACAGGCAAGGGGATTACATCGTACTGGAGGAGTGTGTGGGATTGATGTGTTGATACAGTATGCTCAATTGATGCGACGTGGGGGAATATAGAGTTAATTTATATAAGTGGTCAAACTACTCTCAGTCTGCTGCTATAAGGACATCCAACACACTGCAGCAGGCGTACGTACTATATGTGTATGTGGTGCGTTAAGCGAATCATATAACCACATGTTCCCTTGATACGCGACTCTCCTGTCACTCTAAACTATTTATCATTCCATTACGACATTTCCTCTTTTGAATCCTATTTTCCCTCCATCTACACTAGTCTTTTATTCATATAGCTAAAGTACGCCGCTTTTCTCAGTCCCTTTGTTGCCCCATAAGGAAATAGCATTATACTCAGACGAAATTGGTAACAAGGCCATTTCCTCTGCCTGGGTAATGTTCAAGGAAAGGTGGACACGAGGCCCATCACAAATTTTACTTAGGAGAACGTAATGCAATCTTAAGATCCTAAGGCTGAACAAGGGGAAGGGAGGTCCTTTGTTCGAGCCCCGGGAGATGAGATGGCGTGTCGTAATTGAGAGAGAGAGAGAGAGAGAGAGAGAGAGAGAGAGAGAGAGAGAGAGAGAGAGAGAGAGAGAGAGAGAGAGAGAATTATATAGTTTGTTATTCTAGTAGTAGTAATAATGGCAAGAATTATCAATGTGTGTGGTAGTGGTTTGTGTGAGAAACTATTTTGACGTTTAAGAGAAAACAATTCAAAAAGTTATTGGTGTATTCTCTGTCCATGCTGCAGTTTCCCCTTTATTCTTACCTCCTATTCTTTCTCCCTCTTCCATTCTTTCCTTGTTTCCCAATTTTTGCTTCTCATCCTTCCTTCCTTCCTTCCTTCCTTCCTCCCTCCCTCCTTCCCTCTCTCCCTCCCTCCCTTACTCTTTCCCTTCCACACCTGGCTAACTCACATCGTTCACGTTCTCTCTGTATTTTCATTCTTTCCCTAAATGGATTGCGTCTTCCTACTCCATTCATTCTGTTTCTTTTTTTTTGTCCTTTTGTTTTCTTTATCTTTTCATTCTTCCCAGCACACTCAACTTAAGTTTCCCTTGTTCCTCTGTAAGTTTCTCTTGTCCTTGTCTCTCGTCCTTCTCTTGTTTCTTTGTTTATTTCTTTCTTTCTGCTTCGTCCACTTTACCTTCCTTCTCCCTCCTTATACTCTTCCGGCTCTTCGCATTCTTTCCTTCGAGGGACGCAACTATATCAGAATATTTCGTGCGAGAGTAACGAGGCATGAGACAAGATATCATGACTGATACACACACATACACATTCTCTCTCTCTCTCTCTCTCTCTCTCTCTCTCTCTCTCTCTCTCTCTCTCTCTCTCTCTCTCTCTCTCTCTCTCTCTCTCGTTATGGTTTGTTTCACTGTTCATTTAGCCTTCAATCATAAATTTACTCTCTATCCTTGTCTTGTTTTACCACCATTATTATCCTTATTTCTCCCTACCATTGTGTATTTATTTGTGTTTCTGTGTGTCTCTTATTTCTCGGTCTCATTTTCCTCCATCCCCCGTCCCTCGCGCCTCATCTCTTCTCCGCTGACTCACTCCACTCACTATCCGGCCCTCCCTGACCCGCTCAAGTGGCACTCAAGGGATAACTCTCACGCTCAAGGGTCATTCTCTCTGCGCCTTGAGAGCTGGCCTGTTTTATATTTCTTTATCTGTGTATCATCACTACTTTGTGCTTGATTGCATTGGTATGTTATCCTTTGCACTTCACTTGATTTGATTCGAGTTCTGTAAGTGTAATCCATATATGTGTGTGTGTGTGTGTGTGTGTGTGTGTGTGTGTGTGTGTGTGTGTGTGTGTGTGTGTGTGTGTGCTTAAGCTCGTACGGTTTCTTTGGTAAATTAAATGGTTCCAGACACACACACACACACACACACACACACACACACACACACACACACCATGTAATCCCCCCTCCACCTTCCTTCCCTCGTGAGACGGACACACAGTTAATGGGGTTTTGATCCGGCAAGAATTTCCCTTCCTCCTTCTCCCATGTGGCACTCCCGTTCGTCCCTCCCTCTGACGCCGCCGCCCTCCTCCCCTCCTTCCCCTGCCTTCCTTCCTCTCCCCTCCTTCCCTTGCCTTCTTTCCCCTCCCCTCCTTCCCTTCCCTGCCGCCGCCTCCACCTCCGCCGGGTCACGCGAGCCGGTGCTCCCACAACCGGATGTTCCCCACTATCAACATCAAGTTTCACGGAGATAAACACGCACAGTCACTTGGAGAAACACACACACACACACACACACACACACACACACACACACACACACCAACATTGACACTCACCACTGCACTTAGAAGCAACACGTGGCACACCTTGTCTTACTCAGTTCTTCCACTTCCTCTCTCTCTTTAAAAAACATCGTGCAAGAGAGGAGTATAGCAAGACACTTGAAGAGCTAGACTGTGTGCTTTGAAACTGTGCCTCTTTTATGTTTTTATAGTGACGCTGAGAGAGCATTCCCTCCCCTGACCACTCTCTCCCCCTCAACAGACCCGTCTCCATTTGTGTGATTAAAACGTGACGACAGTAACAGCAGCAGTAAAAACAATATTAACATCAGCACGAAACAAACACTTAATAAGGACCAATTCCACTTGACACGTATCTACAGTAATAGGTTAATTGGTTCACCTAACTACTACCAATTCAAGTCCAGGAAGACGTGCTTGACCGTCTTCCTGGAAATGATCTGATACTGTCACTATTCCATTATTCTTTGCTGGTTATCTATACACGTCATCAGTAAGTTACAGTACTTGCATGGAGTGTTTCAAGAATATAGTGATTAATACTTGACGTTATTATTTCATCCTTAGTAGACGATGGTGTTGTATTGCATGATTAAGAAAATAATAATACGATACACATATATACTTCCATAACGCATTTACTACAAAATCCTGAACCTGAATTTTGCCTACCATCACCAACACCATAACATGACACTTCAACACCACCTTGCTTATCTCAACGCAACCACCACCAGGACACAGCATCACTACCACACTGTCAGCCACACCATAAAACAATAAAAGTAACAATTATACTCCTGCCTCCCTCCCCTCACCGCCTCTCCCTTCCCCTCGTGCCAACAGTGCTCTCAACAATAACAGTAAAACCGACACACCAGAACGCATACATAAATGGGAATCGTGACAGCCATGTCGGTACTGGTAAAAGTCGTGTTATACTTTCAATGTCCACTGCCTCAATGTTACTGCCGCTGCCCCTGCCACCACTACTACTATACCACCACCACTACCACTGCCTCTACCACCACCACCACCACATTGCCATTATCTAGATTACATATGGAAAGATCATTCACGGAGCAACACAGACAATTGAAATCTTACTACTACTACTACTACTACTACTACTACTACTTCTACTTCTACTTCTACCTCTACTTCTACCTCTACTTCTACTACTACTCCTACTACTGTACATCTCCCTTAAAACGAATCATCTTTCCATCCCACAAACGTCACCGCCAAACAGCTGTTAAAACATTAATATTTTTTTCTTTCTCAATTTCTCTTTCTTATGTATATATATTTTTTCGTCTCTCAAACACACACCCACACACACACACACACACACACACACACACACACACACACACACACACATGTACGTCATAATATTCCAGACAGGAGCTTGCTAAAATGTTTCCGACTTTATTTTTTTTTCATTTTTTTTTTTTTTTTTTTCCTTGCTGCCGGTGTTGCTGGCAGTTGGGAGTTGGTTAGACTTGTAAAACTCGAAGGGCAAACTTAGGTATCCGGCCACTCACGAGTCTCCCTGTGGCGTAAGGCGAGTATACTGGGAGGAACTAGAGAGAGAGAGAGAGAGAGAGAGAGAGAGAGAGAGAGAGAGAGAGAGAGAGAGAGAGAGAGAGAGAGAGAGAGAGAGATTTGGAAGAAGTGGGCCGTGGGATGGAGAGAAGGGGAAGAAGCGAAAAGTATAATGGTATAGAGTGGGAAGCGGAGTTTGGTAAGAGAGAAAGAGATTAAAAAAAAAGTAATAACGAGAAAAGTCAAGAAAAGTGGCTGAAGGAACAAGTATGGTTGGAAAAAAATTGATTCAGGGCACATGAATGAGGGAGAAAAGGCTTCAAGATAAAGAAAGGAGAGAGTCTGAAAGAGCCCAGGGAGGAGGGAAGGGAATGAAAGGCAGGCTAGAGGAGAGGAAGACAGGAGGGAAAGGATAGCGGACATTCAGCAGGCTAGGGAGGAAAGAAATGATCTCTGGAAAAAGAGAGAGAGAGAAAGGCCAAGAAGACAATGTAACAAGGAAGAATATGAGGGACAGTGTTGTAGGAGGTTAAGGACGGCACAGGTGGGCAAGGGGTGGAGGTAAAACGGGAGAGATCTAGAATGTAGCAGGAAAAAAAACCCTTCGTGATATCTATGACTATTGCTCATCACTCACGGTATTACTGAAACTGATCTTAATGAACTGTATTCTTACCAACTTCTACTAATACTTGTGATTTGAAAAGAATAGCATAGACAGACACCGGTACAGGATAAGCCAATGAACAGTGATATGAAGGAGACGAACACAAGCATGGTGTAGTTATCATCCCGCCTTCCTCCCTCCCTCCCTCACATCCTCAGCCATCTGTGTCCGTCCTGCCACCACCACTCTCTTCGATGTGGTAATCCCGTGACGTCACAATACGTCATCATCCTCGCTGCCACCGACAAGCTGGTTGGAGAAATGTTTGGTCACGCATCACTTATGGCGCCGCAGCGTCTTCTGTCGCCACAATGATATCTACTGTTCATGTACAGGCCTCGCGAGTGTTGCGCCTCACCAACTGGGACGCAGCACGGGTACTTGATAGCTGTGTATCTGATACATTATCTTGCACGCCAAGAAAGATTCGTTGTCGAGAACTAAGAAACGGAACCGGAAATTCCAACCGTATATCTTGTGCTGTACACATGTTACCGGAAGTTGGATATGATTAGGAAAGCCGTGCGAGTGCCGGCAAACATTGATATCAACTTGTGTTGGTAAAAGTTGGTTGATCAAATTTAATCCCGCCTCGTAACATGTGCCATGCGCAAGTATTTGCACGACTACGTGTCTCCGTACAGTCACTCTGCAGGAAATGTCAACTTAGCCTCGGGCGACGGAGGAAGTGTTGCAGAACTGTGAGCCACTTGGAGACCCTCGTTGTTCGGTGTGCCGCCTGTGCTCACCCCAACAGCAATGCCCAGTTGGCTCACACTATTGTCCTTGAACAGTTTATCCACATTTTTTTATTGCTTGTCAACTAATTGCTGTTTATTTTATTCTTCTTCTTTAGGTAGTGGCTGAAAATGATGAATTAACAGTGACGAAGTAACTTTTTGTCTCCCGATACACGTTATCTCGCAACCGATAACAAATCTCATTAGAATCACACGCCCAGTGACCCTCGTGTGTCGAGTGGTGACGCCATCGTGCACGTGACTGTTGTGCACCACTTGGGATGGACTTATGTAAACTGAAAAATGAATAGAATGGAATTAAGACTATATGCAAAACTTATACATATATATATCGCCTGTGCAATGGTAATTTTTTTTATAATTTTCTGCTGGAATGTTCGTGTGAAACGGATGAAATTATTGTAACGTGACGTGACTGCCTTATATCTACCTTCAGGAACATGGGAGAACTACACGTGAATAGTTTCAGTTTAAGTTGCCTTTTTTCTTTTCACTTTCGAATTAATGTATAATGAATTTTCTTAGATTAACTCTGAATGGCGCTTGACTAAGGATCTTTTCAAATCGTGTCTGCTTGCCCATTCCGTAGCCTTAGCTGTGGATGACAAATTACACTGCTCTAATTTTGCTTAATCGGAGGAAAATTTATCGTGAAGCTACTCAGAACTTCCTGGTTTGTACGGTAATAAAAGTTTTGTTTAAGATCTACCATAGAGGACCTTAGGCTATATTGTGGCTCTTACAGGATGAATTCACTTGTGCCTGACTCGTGAATATAGACAAGGGGTGACAAGGAATAGCTGCCAGGACCATAGTATAAGCTCAACACGTGGTATTGAATATAAATAATTTCTACATGTCATCTACCCCAAATTTGCCGACGTTAACATGACCTTGGCATGAACCCTTATCAGCTGAGTGTACTGAGGTAACTACATGTTCATCTTAGTGCTTCAGTGCGAGGGATCAGCACAGGGAACCTCCACA
>JAPQNM010000002.1:21735307-21750307 GCA_029783475.1 Metacarcinus magister | reverse complement strand
CACACACACACACACACACGCACACACACACACACTAGGGGCCAGCCGTTCTTGCCTCCTCGCTACAGAAGGAGTGGTGGTGGTGGTGGGTGGGTGGGGCGTATTGACACCCGCCGCTGGCCTCCCGCCGCACCCTCAGGCTATCTATCTGTATCTGTATCCCTTCAAGTGTCTCCCGCTGCCCTTCAAATCCAGTGAATCGTGTATGTGATGACCTCACCTTCCATAACCCACCATTCAGATAACCAATACCTACGTTTATACATTTATACCTAATCATTATATAAGGTTGACTAGCGAATTCATTTTAATCTCTCAGACAAGCTAAACTGCCTCCTGTTTATTTAGAATTTACCTGTGATAACTCCCGTTTTGTTTGCTTTTCAGAGAGGAGGTTTCGTAGCGGCCACTCACTAAGTCGTGGCACTGAGGAGCTGCATCTCTGTCTAGCGTGAGTTAAATATATGTTTCCGTGTTTCATGATGATGTGATGTTTGTTAGCTATTGTTATTATTTTCTATCAGTGTTTTCTTCTTTTTTTTCTCCGTGGAGTTACGTCAATTGAAGAGGATAGATAACTTTGAGTGCTGTTGTATGTCTAGTCGGGTATTATGGCGTATGGTTTTTATTTAGTTTGTATTTATTGAGCATCTGCTGGAATGTGTGGCGTGGTCCAGCTGCACGCTCGGGTTCGCCCTTGAATAGTGTGGCGGGTTGTCAATAAAGCAGCTGCACTATGTTACGAGAGACGAATGGTTCTTAAAGTGTGTTCTGTTACCTTCCCGATGGTTTGCTCTGATGCTTTTAATCAATAACTTGGACGTAAGGTGTTTCATAATACATGGGTTTTTTTCTTCTCGCAAATTGCATGAAAGTGTGGAGAATGAGAATGTGGGTTTGATTTTATGGTATGTTTGTCATGCTTGGTTGAAACGGAGGGACAGCTTAGCAATGGATGAATATTTAACTGAATCTGTTTTTGTTTTTTTTATTTAATATTATTTAACTATTTATATATTCTGATTTTTAATACCGCGTAAAGGTGACCCATTTCCCTGACACCAAAAATATATGACTCGCGTAGTACTGGGTCAAATATAGTAACAATGGATAGCGCAGTGTTGCATACAACCGGTTATTGGTGATGTCACCTTTAACGGGGCGGTTAGGGACGGACTTACTCACACCACAGGACCCAACCCTCCAGATGAATAACCTAGAAACAGTGAATAATAATAAACATTTTTCTTATAAACTTGTCAAGGTTTCTTAAGTATCAGAGCGTCAGTGGGAGACAGTGAGTGAAGGTTGTGAGAGTTTATTGTGCTACGATACCTGTTCAATTTTTTTTGCGTATGGGGGAAAAAAAAATATTGTCTTAAGTAACGCTAACAATGTGTCTGAGCGAGAAGCCACACCAATTAGTCTTAGGAAAGGATAAAGGTTTGCTTAACTTGGCTCAGTACGTAAGCTCATCTAGTGAAGCGGTAATTGAAGTCACCTCTGGCAGGGAAGTTAGAGCAGATAGGTTTGCAATCCTGTGGCTCTGAACTGATCCACGGGATGTCCAGCCGAGATGGTATGTTAAAAAGTAACTCTTAACCCTGATCTTTCCAATTAATTGTTCGCTGTTTTTCATGTATTGAGGCAGTGACGCATCTTGTTTGGTATGTGATGCTGTTTGTCCTCTGGAAGATGTACTGTTCGTCCCGCCTGACCCGGGGCGATGGAGGACTGTGTGTGTGTGTGTGTGTGTGTGTGTGTGTGTGTGTGTGTATGTGTGTGTGTGTGTGTGTGTGTGTGTGTGAGAGAGAGAGAGAGAGAGAGAGAGAGAGAGAGAGAGAGAGAGAGAGAGAGAGAGAGAGAGAGAGAGAGAGAGAGAGAGAGAGAGAGAGAGAGAGAGAGAGAGAGAGAGAGAGAGAGAGAGAGAGAGAGAGAGAGAGAAAGAGTGACGTTTATGTGCTGGTGCGCGCGCACACATATACAAACAATAAATAAAATATAAGAAAATAGATGAATAGATAGGTAATAAATACAAAAATAAACAAACACCAGTGTTGTCAAAATAAAAAGAAAATAGTTGCTGGAAAATGAAAATACACATTGTAAATAATAAAAATAAATAAAAAATCCGGATCTGAGGCGCACCAAAGTGTAGGTCGTATAGACAGTGAAGGATATATGTGTGGGGGGGGAGGGGGTGCAGGGAGGACGTGAAGGGAAGGAGGGGAAGTAAGAGTCAGGGATAGATAATGGAGAGGGAAGGTGAGGAGAGATTATGGTTAGAGGTTAAATGAAACTGAAAGGAACATAATAATCACTAGGGAAAGGAGACACTCAGGTAAAGGAACTACTTGATAATGTTTATGTGTAGATGTGTAAAGTAGGGAAATGTGACTAGCTGATGTATTTATAGAAAGGAAAATGAAGGAGTTTTCATCGTAATGGGTTATAATTTTTAGAGTGAGTAAAATGAACACACAAACAGGTAATGAAGTTGACTGTGTTGTGTTTTGCTATTGGTAACAGCCGTCCCGCCATGTCTACCCGCGTACTAGGTATCAAGCATCCATCCACTCAAGGCCGTGCGTCGTTATCAAGTCAAGGGGAGGCAAATTAAATGTTTTGTGTATTTGACAGGTGGAATCGATGCAAATGTCCGGAGTATTTCGTTCACCACCACGTAATGTGAAGCTCACAAGTACAGTACATGGATCCATTTAATTTGGCATAGATAAACAGTTTCAATATTATCTTGTGCTAACATTTTAACTGTCTGTTCCATGAAGTGCATCCGTGACGATGTTTATCAACGGAGCAGTGTAGTATATTGACATAGCCTGATAGGGTTTTTTTATGCACTACGCCCAAAGGTAAGAAAATATATTGGGGTTTGGCTGAGTATAGAACATTTCATGAAGGTACGCAGAGTGTTTTGAGCCTTATGAGCTGGGCGGAGGGCTTTGAAAATCGTTAAAGGAAGCTATGATTTTTGTGGCGATAAATCTCTCTGAAAGACGATGACGTGAGGAAAGCATTGCTCGTGCAGCTCGTGTCCCACATCAGGCAGCGTGTCGCTCGAAGCTCCCTCCGTCACACACGCTACATCCATACACACACCACCACCACCGACCGGGCCTCCAGGATATTTCAGGGTAGCGATACAGCCCGTTTTTGTGTGACGGTCGATCAGTCCCTCATATGTAACCAAGGAAGCTCCGCGCAGTTTACGAGGGGGTGAAGGGGCATGGCTAGAGGGATAGGGGGTGCAGTGAAGCCCCGCTCCACGCGTACAATGACTCCAATGTGATGACAAAGGCGGTGCTGACGAGGGAGAGGAAGGCAACCAAGGGTATTGTTTTGTTCCTCAGCGATACTTAACTGTGTTTGCTTAGGTGTTTGCACGTGGTTTTGAGCGCTGATATTTTTTGGATAACATTGGGTTTTTTTCTAGTATTTTTTTTAATGATGTTAATGTGTAAATATTTGTTGTAATTTTATGTTCCTGATGAATCACTGTTTGATGTATTTGTTTCATATTTGTGTTCGTCCTTGTAACTGTCGGTGACTTCATTACTGTGTTCTCACTACCTTGTTGTTAGTTGCTTTGTTACTACAAGATTGGTTTCCCCTCCCACCCCCAACTCTCTCTCTCTCTCTCTCTCTCTCTCTCTCTCTCTCTCTCTCTCTCTCTCTCTCTCTCTCTCTCTCTCTCTCTCTCTCTCTCTCTCTCTCTCTCTCTCTCTCTCTCTCTCTCTCTCTCTCTCTCTCTCTCTCTTTATTTATATATGTATATATAATAATAATAATAATAATAATAATAATAATAATAATAATGAATATATCGAAATACGAAGTTCATTTGTCAAGCATTGTTATTCGGGTTGAATGAAATTACCAGAGACTGCAACACAGTGCATCCTGTCGGAAGGGGTGGTGATGATAATGATAATGATGATGATGATAATGATGATGATGATGATGATGAGGTGGTGAAGGAGGAGGAGGAGGAGGAGGTGGAGGAGGAGGCTGACATAGTGATACACGTTAAGGGACCTCTTAGGCCTATAACACAGTTGTCTGCTAAGGGCACTATAGATCTCTTACTTACATGAGGAAGGAAAGGTCAAACCAGTGCGATGTTTGTCCTCACTCCAACTCTTCCTGGGCCACATAAACCTGGGACGCTGTGGAAAGTATTTGTAAGTGGAGGAGGAGGAGTAATTGTACTTAACAGTGGTGGTAGGACGTGGAACAATCGTAGTGATAGTAGTGGTGGTAGTTGTTGTTGTTGTTGTTAAACTAGCGGTAATAGTAATATTGGCATGAAAAGAACATATAACACAAACAAAAACGAGATTCAAGGTGAGGATATTGTAATAATCACACACACACACACACACACACACACACACACACACACACACACACACACACACACACACACACACACACACACATTTAATAACATAGAACGAATAATTGAATTGCTTGAACACTTTTTTTTCGTCGGATTGACACAGTTGTTTCTACAACATGTATCCTGCAGCTTTACTTCCCCTGTGGACACTATGTATACTCAGAAACAATGAAGGACAATGTATGAGTCACTGAATGGGGAACGTATGACCAAAGGGGATGGCGAATTAATTTTTAACTCTACGATTGAGTAACAAAATCAGCCTTTACGTGCTGTTCATATATGGGTTTATCTTGTCTCTCACAGGATATAAGCTTTGTTGTTCCCAAATAAAGGTGATATTTGAATTATAGACTTGCAGTGAGTTAATAGGATTGGAGAATGGGATTACTGAAATGATGTTAATTAATTATATATGACCCAAGTGTTGCTTTGGTGATATTACTAAAATGTTGGACCTCCATTGCCAATAGAATAGACTAATTAGATACCTTCGACATATGAGAGAGAGAGAGAGAGAGAGAGAGAGAGAGAGAGAGAGAGAGAGAGAGAGAGAGAGAGAGAGAGAGAGAGAGAGAGAGAGAGAGAGAGAGAGAGAGAGATAGATAGAACCACAACAACAACAATAAACCAAACGAAGGAGACCATATTGAGAAGTGAGCGGCCTTGCAGAGGATCGTTTTCTGTTTTATCACGACGTTAAAAATATTATAGTTACATCGAACAGATTATGTAACCACACAGCCGCATGCCTATCGTGAACATCATATACGGAGACATGAAGCAAAAACTAGTTATATAGATAAACTAAACTATGTACCTATTAATACCTAATGTCTCAAATCTAATGAGGATCCCGTGGAATGATGACGCTACTTAAGTTGTGGCTGCAGGGGCGGTGGTTGTGGTGGTGGTATCTTAACTTTGGAGGGGAAGGTGGGGAGGAGGGCGGCTGGCTAGGACGGGGCTTGTTAGGTGAGCTCTGTCTGTTGTCATCGATAAATTGATTCACCTTAAAATCTGACAAGGTGAAGACGGTGAACAACAAATCGGATGATCTCTCGTTGTGAAAGTCGTCCTCTTACAGTATCAGTCTTAGATCTGTGAGGAGAATAACCACGATATGTATACTTCTGTGACTTACACGTTGAGTTCTGAATCTAAGAGTTTTCCTGGATTTTCTCTGCATGTAATAATATAAATGAAGAGAGGATCAGATGGATAGAATGTTGTAGGTAAGCGATGTGTTCCATGATTGAGGCCTTAGGAGTGTGTTTGAGGCGCCTCGTCCTTGGGTGATAAAATGTTCCTGAAGGACCCTCAGGCAGCTTATTCAACGACCCCCAACTTGAGGCGCGGCGGTGTGCAGTGTTACTCTCAGCGTTCAATACGTCGATCATTATCATGCTACTCAGAATGGAAGATGTGGTGCAGAGCCATGGGGATATACTTACACACACACACACACACACACACACACACACACACACACACACACACACACACACACACACACACACACACACACACACACACACACACACACACACACACACACACACACCCACACACACACACACACACCCACACCCACACACCCACACACACACACACACACACCCACACATTTCTATCTTCCTAGTGACTATTGACAACTTGTTTTTCAGTGAGCTACGTAGTTGAATAATTGACTTGGCACGGAGAATGGTATCGGTTATGGACCCACTGACTTGTTATGAGGGAAATATTTTTTACATTTTTCCTCTGTCGAATCGGTCGAATGAAGAATGAACTCCCCCAAAAACATTTTGTGCACCGGTTTTATTTATTTTTAATTTGTTTTTTATTTATGAAAACTATAAATGATAAAAAATGTTAGTTTCTCATACGTCAAACAGAACTTCAATCATATTAATATTTCAGTTGCTAATAGAATAAAGTTACTCACAAAAAAAACAGATAAATACTTGAAATTTTCAGGTATTTTCAGGGCTGTCAGAGTGGTATTTTCTAAGTTCCCAGGTGCATCATGTCAAGGTGGGCGTTACATGCACCGTCACGTCAAGAATGTATTATTATAGTGTGAAGAATTAAACTGTTTCGTCTTCTCATGAGTACGATTCGATGCAAAGGTACGACACGCCTAGTAAGTGTTCATCAAAGCTCACCACCTTGGCTTAACCTTCGACCAATCATGACGCTTAATTTTATACATACATACATTCATACATTCATATTGAGAGAGAAAGACATACACAGTTATATAGATAGATAGATAGATACATAAATAGATAGACGAATATGTTCCGAGACATTTCATCACTGGAGCTGAGGCAGATACGAACATGCACACACACGGACACACACACACACACACACACACACACACACACACACACACACACACACACACACACACACACACACACACACACACACACACACACACACACACACACACACAGCTATGCATACATCCACGTTGAGTATTCTGGCTTTTCCTGCGTGTGGCCAGAGGCAGCTTGGTGCATTGGGTGACCTCTCAGCGTGTGAAAGTTTGGAGAAATGCATATAACACGGACCTCCTGTTTAACACACACACACACACCCACACACACACACACACACACACACACCACACACACACACACACACACACACACACATACACACACTGATGAAAAAAAGTTTTGAAACATATCCTAAGTGAAGAATCCTGCAGAGAGATCAATAAAACATCGATGAATTATTCAATATGAGCCAAACATGGAAAATGGATTACAGTGAAGACAAATGGTGTTATGAAATTTGTAGGAGAGTACGAAGAGGACGAGAATTTAATAAGAAAAACAGCAGGAATTCCCGTAAAAGCGTCAGAAGAAAATAATTGATTACCCATTAATAAAAAACTTTCCTGTCAAGACTATATGAACACACAAATAAGAAACATTTATATTTACTACAACAAACTGATTGAAAGAAATAATTTAATACATAATAATGATATAAATCCGAAAATTAATGACGTTATTCTGCCGGTATGTCTGGAGCACACTAGAAAAATAAAAGAAAGATAAGGGAAAGTACATAAAGACACCAGTAAAATGAGTTTATATTCTAAGAAACCTGAACCAAAGAGAGAAAAAAGGCAATGTTAATAAAATCATTTCACACACTGTAGGAAGGAAGACAAAAAAAAAAAGGAAAAGAAAAGAAAGAAAGAGAGAAGGAAAAGTCAGATATAGTACACAAGACACCAGTAAAATGAGTGTATATTCTAAGAAACTTCACACTAAAGAAAAAAAAAGGCAATATTAATAAAATCCTTTCATACCACAAGAAGGAAGAAAAGAAAGAAAGAAAGAAAGAAAGAAAGAACAAAAGATTAGATATAGTACAGAAGACACCAGTAAAATGAGTATATATTCCAAGAAACTTCAAACTAAAGAAAAAAAAAAGCAACGTTAATCAAATAATTCCAAACTGCAATAAAGAAAGAAGAAAGAGATGCAACATGATAACGCCATACCAGTGCGTGACAGGAATGAATCAAGTTAACAACAATGACTCTCTGACACCTACGAACATAAGGTCATAAGGTCACCGCTCTAAATTAGGTTAAAGGTAAGGAAAAGGATGGACTTACCGTGATTTACTTTTCCAACTTGTGCTATCGTGTCGTGGAATGAGTTACCAAAAAGGAAATTGAGTGAGCTGGATATATATAGAGATGCGTAAGATGAAGTTATATTACGAAACGGGACATCACGAGTTTCATCCAGCCCTAAAAAAAGAGATTACACAAGAAAACACACACACACACACACACACACACACACACACACACACACACACACACACACACACACACACACACACACACACACCACAAACCATAGTACTATACAGTATTTGGAGAAAATGCATATTACTCGTCTAGCTGTGTGTGTGTGTGAAAATTTGGTTCCACTTCTTGGGTCTATAAAGCTCTGGCAGTTATAACCAGCCATGTCGTAGAAAAAAAAGAAAAAAAAAACATTATTCATATTCTGCGTATAAATAAAAAAATATATATAATCTACCTGAGACGATGAGGTGAAGGAGAGATGCAAGGGCACGGTTTTATAGGCGAGACGGGAGGATAATCTCGTAAGTTCCCCTTTGCAACCTTACCTGATGCCTTTCCTTCCTTGCCTTCTGGGATGTGTACTGGAACCGGGAGGCTGAGGGAGACGTGAGCTAAGGGAGGGTAAGGGAGGTAGCCGCAGGAGAGTCGTATGAAAGCAAAGTTATCGTGACGTCAGGAGTGGGACAGCCCAGATGAAGGGAAGCTGTGTTGTTATTTCCACTCCCTGTGTTTTCAAGTCTTCTTCAAGGATAATTCTTAGAGTAAGTGTTTTTTCTTTCCGGTGTGTCTGTTGTTGTTGTTGTCGTATGGGTGTGTGGTTATATACATATCTTGTTAGTGCATTTATTTTTTTCCTTCTTGTTCAACATCCGATTTCTCAAGTCTCTCCATCTCCCTTGGCCGCTTCATTACGCGTTAAAGATTTCCAATACCAGCGGCGGCGCGTTCCCCCTACAGAGCACATCACTCTTAACTCACTCTTGCCCACACGCGTCTTGCATCTTCCTGGAAGCTTTGTCCTCTGTGACGGATGACTCACTGTTTATTTGATACTACTAAAATTTCCGTGGCTTAATGATCTTTCTTTCAACCTTTCATCTTGCTTTTAAGAATTTTTATGATTCTTTATTTTTTCGTTATGGACAAACCCGACCAATAATTCGTAATAATAATAATAATAATGATAGTGATAATAATAATAATAATAATAATGATAATGATAACTCAAAGAATGACAGCTACAAGGTCAAAGTTAGTAAATGAAATCACATCAAAAGGAATTCCTCCAGCGCTCCTCTGTGTTACAAGTCTGTGATGTTAACAGCGTGTGTGTGTGTTTGGGGTGGGGTGGGGTGAGGGGGGTGGGCTTGGAGGCTCTTCATGTATCTTTCCAAACACGCTCCCAGGGGTGTGGTGTGAGAGTGGTGCTGGGCCTGACTGACATGCCAAGAAGGTGATATTCCGGTAACGGCAGAAGGTTGCGGCGGGTGGCGGGTTGTCTGATGATGCTCCGTGTACCGCTTGTTGAGGTGGATCAATGCCAGCCGCAGAGTGAAGGGAAAACAAGAAAACATGGATCTGAGGATTGTTATACAGGTTCTCTTGTTGCATTCTTCCATCTGATTATTACTCTTTACCTTGAGGGGGGCAGCAGGGCAAGGGACGAGTGTGTGGCCTTGGAATGCGGAAAGGTGTAGCTAGATGTTCAGCAGGAGGAAGATGCTGTGATTTGCGCCCCACGGGGGAGGTTTAGGTTTGAGGTGCAGTGATTGTGCTGACCTTGTGCTTGTGGCTTAGGCTGGCTTTGTGTCTATTAATGGTGTTGTTTATGTGTGTGTGTGTGTGTGTGTGTGTGTGTGTGTGTGTGTGTGTGTGTGTGTGTGTGTGTGTGTGTGTGTGTGTGTGTGTATGTGTATGTTTGTGTGTATGTGTGGATATATAAATATATATATATATATATATATATATATATATATATATATATATATATATATATATAAAATTAGGTAACCGACCGATCAGCTAATCAGTCCCACTTATTTGCCATTCTATTTTTTACTCTAATGATCGGTGTGGTTATTTCCACTGAAGCGTAACACGACATCTTATTTGCACTTCTTTTATCTCTTTAAAAAAAAATATTTATTTATGTGTGTGTGTGTGTGTGTGTGTGTGTGTGTGTGTGTGTGTGTGTGTGTGCGCGTGTGTGCGTGTGGGTGTGTGTGTGTGTGTGTGTGTGTGTGTGTGTGTGTGTGTGTGTGTATGTGACTTGCTGCGTCACGATGGTGTCGGTGCGAGGGAACAGTGGGTGGTGTGGCGAGGGGAGGCTCAGGTTGCAACCTGCGGAAGAGGGTATTCTTGGTTTCCTTGGCACGTTTCTCCTTCACACTTCTTTGCCCGCAGCCTGAAGTTTCATGGCACGCACCGGCGATACCTAATGCACTGCGCCATTTACACCTCATCCTTATTGTGCCTCACACCTTTCACAGCTCACCATCTAATGCCGATCCTTCCTTTCAGATCCACATACAAAGTGCCAAGCTTCACCTATCACGCTTGTTTATCCCTTCACCTTTATCTCTTGTCACGCCTATCCGGCACTTTTTTCATTCCTCTGACATCATTCTCCTTGACCGTTGTGTTAATCTTCTTTCTTGACGCTTACCACTGTGTTGCTTTACCGTGGAATGTTTATCAACTCAGCCTTCACGAACCTCACACCTCTCACGCCCTGTTTGCCTTTCACACAACACGCATACTCTGCCCTCGAACCTTGCTCCTCCGTTAACTTGAGTCACACAAGTTAAGTTCATAAAGCGTTGGTGGTGTCGTAGTCTTGGTAGTTATTATGTTATTGTTTTTAAAGGTTAATACGTATTGTCACGGGGTTAAGGCAAGAGCGTGATGTCCTGTCTTCAAGGATTATTTTATCATACGTCTTAGGAGATTTATGTAACTGTAATTGATGCCACGAGTCAATAGGTCAAGCTGGAAAACATTATCATATCGTATATCTTTCTTTTCTCTTACATTCAATATTTTTTTGTGTTCTCATGATCTACCTCAAGCACGTTTATTTATTTATTTTTTTATATGATGTCATCTTGTCAGTTTTCTTTCATTCCTTTTGTGCATTATTGTATCTCTCCTGTTGCTTCTTTCTTTTTTTTATCTTCCCTGTTTCTTTTTTATTCATGTGTGTCTGTTTGTATTGCCTTTTTTTTTATATAGCTTAGGTGTCGCTATACCTTGTCATCCCTTTGTACTTCTCGATTTTTTTCTCTTCTAATTCGTGCTACAAATAATGACAATATATTTAAGTATTAACCTTTTGATTGACGTGAGTTTTTGGATCATACATTCATCTTTGTAATGAAGAAAGCTGTTTTATGTTGGCCAGATGTAAATTACTTAAATGTTTCTTAATGATAATGACACTGAGATTTTTTTTTCTCCTTTTTTTTCTGATGCCCTTATGATAATTCCTTCTATAATGTATTTAGTTTTCGATCTCTTCCTACATTCCACAAACTTTGTCACCATTTGTCTGCACTGAAACAAATCCATTTTCCACACGCATCCCCATTCAAATAGTTTATCTTATCGACGTCTTCCTGGAGCCGTGTGGTGGGTTCTGGTGTATAGTAGTAAGGTCCGTGATGGCTATACACTGTTCCGAGACTCAACTCACCTTCACCCAGAGTATATATATGAGTATTATATATGATTACAGTAACACGTATATATGAGTAGTATATATGATAAACATTTTTCAAGGAACCTCTCTCATTTGTTCACAGTGAGTGTTTTGTTTGCTATCTTGGTGTTACAGTTTTGCGTTACAGTGCTCATTGGACTGGTATAGGTTGATTGGAGTCCCTTTATTTTATTTTTGTATTTATTTATTTTTAATTTTTTTGGTGTTAGTCCTCTGTTATCTAGGGGCGGTGTGTTTCATGGAGCAAATGTGAAGGAAGTATTATATATTTTTTGAGAGATAATGACACCTCGTCAGTAACGTCTTTCAAAGCGATACCCCTCTCTCTCTCTCTTTCTTTTTCTCTCTTTTGCTTTCTCTCTCTCTCTCTCTCTCTCTCTCTCTCTCTCTCTCTCTCTCTCTCTCTCTCTCTCTCTCTCTCTCTCTCTCTCTCTCTCTCTCGCTTTCTCTCTCTCTAAACACACACACACACACACACACACACACACACACACACACACACACACACACACACATATTGAAGGTCTCACCGTCTTAGCTGTTGTGAGTCACCCAATGAAGTGGTACATTCACCTCTTCCTCCTTCACACTTCTTGCATTCACACA
The DNA here is from genome assembly GCA_029783475.1 of Metacarcinus magister. Classification (NCBI taxonomy): domain Eukaryota; kingdom Metazoa; phylum Arthropoda; class Malacostraca; order Decapoda; family Cancridae; genus Metacarcinus; species Metacarcinus magister. The sequence continues at coordinate 21,737,935 of JAPQNM010000002.1, read as the reverse complement.
CCCACAGGCCCACACCACGTCCTCATGCCCACCACACACCCGCACACTCCCACACACACACACACACACACACACACACACACACACACACACACACACACACACACACAGACACACACACACACACACACACACTACTGTAATGCATTTATCTGTGTCAACTTTCTTTTTTTCATACCAAGAAGGAAAACTGATAAGAGACAACACAGAATAATCGCTATTTTTAGAAGCAATGAAGGAAAAGTAAAAATAAAAAATGCGTCTTTTCCCCAAACTTATGTGAAGCAATATGAGAACGTAGGACACAAAGGTATTGAAAAGAAACTCGATGTTGTTATTTTAATGGAAGTATGAACACCATTTAGTGCTGCCACAGGTATATTGGGTGTAATTAAGCCACACAGGTACTACGTGCGGATACCTGGCTGGGCAATCACAAGCTGAGCAGATGGTCATTTCTAAGTCAGTGAACCTAGGAGACTGTTTTATTTCTTACCGTCTTTTTTCTCCCTACTGTCTGACCCTTTTTTTTGGGGGGTGGGGGGGTGGGGGGTGAAATGACGTCTGTAGAGTGTCATGCAGCTGAAGAAACTATAAAGTGTACCGTGGCAACATTTACTTATCTATTTATTGTAAGTAAAAAAAAAAATAGTGAGTTATATCCCTTCAAATTCCTTTCCTTACTGAGTCCATCATTACTCATTTCCTCATTTCCTCATTTCCTAGTTCACTTTTTTTTTCCCTTCCCTTCCCTTCCCTTCCCCCTTGTCCTCTTCCTCTATTCTGCTTTCTTTTCTCCCTTTAATTTTTCCTGTTCCTCCCCTCATTCTGCAGCATTTTTCCGGTTGTCAATCACTTGGTCGAAGCCTCCAGGGAACTGTTTGAGGGTCGAATAACACGAACAGGAAATGCCCCGAGACTGAGCTGGAATGGTGAAGGGTTGAAGAGTAGCGGTGGGGACGGGGGCGGAGGGCAGGTGAGAGCTGGAGGACAAGGGTCAGGGGGAAGGAAGAAGGAGGGAGGGTTTACTTACTATGGGACGGGTAGAGAGGGCGTAATAGTTGTAGGAGGGAGAGGAGAGTGCTTGGGGTAGGGGGTGTAAGGGGGTTAGAGGCATCGTAGCGTAGAGAAAGGACCACTTTGGGGATGTAAATTGTAAGTAATCTTAGCACATAAAGAAACTTGTATAAATGCTAATAAAGGGAATGGTTATGCGAGAGGGGAGAAGAGAGAGAGAGAGAGAGAGAGAGAGAGAGAGAGAGAGAGAGAGAGAGAGAGAGAGAGAGAGAGAGAGAGAGAGAGAGAGAGAGAGAGAGAGAGAGAGAGAGAAAGATAGAAAGAGAGAGAGAGAGAGAGAGAGAGAGAGAGAGAGAGAGAGAGAGAGAGAGAGAGAGAGAGAGAGATAATGAGGGGAAAATGGCGCTAGATAGGAATATTTGGAGCAGAAGTAACGAAGGAAGATGCGAATGTAATGGTTGCGAATGTGCAGAAAAGTGGAAAGATGAGGAGGAGGAAGAGGAAAGGAGGAGGAAAGGTAGAGACAAACAGGTATATAGGTAGGTGGGAGGCTGGAGGCGGAATGGAAGGAGGAGGAGGAGGAGGAGGAGGAGGAGGAGGAGGAGGAGGAGGAGGAGGAGGAGGAGGAGGTGTAGTTGTACTTACGGAGATGAGGGTGTAGCCAGAAGGGGGTCAGCGGATTAGGGATGCAAACCACGCATAAAGGAATTTGCATATGTATCGTTTTCAAGTGTATATGTGCATGTTTGAAAGTGTGTATGCATGCTAGAACGAGAATGCACTTGGAAGATTGATCAGACTCCGTGAAATAATAGTACGTGAATATATGCGTTTCTGCATTTCCTTCTGAGTTGAGTATGCTTTCCCCTTGCATGTATGTGTGTGTGTGTGTGTGTGTGTGTTTGAGGAGGGGAGGTTGTGAACGTATCGTATGTGCATTTCCCCTGTGTGTGTGTACCTGACCAAGTTTAAGTGGTGGTGAACACGGCTTGATGGTGGCGTGTTTATGTGGTAAAAGTGAGATGCCTTGGTTATGGGATTATTGTACACGGGCAGACGAACACAAGCAGTTCAAAGTTCCAAGCAGCTGATGCGAGACGTTTTGTATCTGAGCGCTACAGTAACACGTAATAAATGAAACAAATGAATGAATAAACATGCACAACACGTTTTAGTACACAGACACACACACACAAAGAAAACACATTCATCTAGTGGGGTGGAGTCAAAAGTTGTTCGCCTCATCAACTCTTCTTGTTTAACTTACTGTGTTCAATCGCTCACAGTAGACCGCAGTGCTGCATCTCTTTCTGTCTCCTTCCCGAATCCTCCTATTTACTATATTCACAACCTGCTAACTGCACGCCTCTCCACCCGCCACGTATCCCACTTCATTTAGATTTATAGCCTTTAAATAGTCTCTTTTTTAAGTAAGTTCATGGAAAACACACACACACACACACACACACATACATACAGGCACGTAAAAGAAGGAAATTGCATATCTTCATCACCGTCATCGTTTAGAAAAGCTGGGACTGTTTGATATGGGTCAGCCTTTGTCAAGTGATGGCAGCTCAACAAACTGAACGATCATGTGCAATTTATTTA